>CAJFCZ010000506.1:0-11477 GCA_904066245.1 Eimeria sp. OTU-Y | reverse complement strand
CTACCCTATATCGTGGGCAGTAGTTGCTATCGGATGTTTTGCTGTCAGCCGTCGAGGCGGCGACTTCTGTTGCCTTTTCAGTCATTCAGAGAGAAAATATAAGCAACAAAACAAAAGCATGTCAACCTGAAACTTTCAGCAGAAAAGGGAGATATGGTGGTCGGCAGAGGAGCCAAGCGCTTCGGGGCTTGCTGAGCAACTGGGTTTGCAGTTACGACAAGAATTAAGAAGCAGCTTTCTCCCAGTAATCCCGTACTATGAGGGGGCAAGCTTTATTCGCAGGCGACAAATCAGTGGGAAAAGCGTCGAAAACGAGGGAAAGCTTCCGGATGCTCAAAAGACAAATGCCGGACTACACATTTGTTCCTGAAAGACTGGGTAGCTAAGCAGGTGAACTAGAAGAATACCAATGCCAGTACCAGGGATAGGCCTATCGCCGCATTTAGATAAAAACTAATGCTCAAGACGTGACTGTTGATTCATGTGTGAAGTGAAATGCATGTTATTAGCTAGGTGAACGCAAGCGCCTGCAACAAGCACTTTCCCTCCGTCAAAGGGCTTAGAATGCAGGGTCTCAAAGTAAACCAACTACGCGCAGCCAGTGGCGTTATGAACAGACTAGTTCCTGTAGTATGCACGCGTGAGATACGAAAATCTTCGGTCAAAGAGCTTCAGCATCAGGCTGCGTGGCCATTCTTTCGAACACCCTTTCTAACATGCGCTCTCGCATCGGTTTCCTCTGGCCCTCCCGGTCAGTCTGTTCACGTTTGGCGGATTTACGCGGCAGGCCGTAATTAGTATAAAGCGTGTACATGCTGTGTCTTCTGAACGTCCGAATGCCTCTAGACGGGCTTGTGCTTCTGCAGAGTAATCACTGGTGTGCCACCTAGATAGTAGGGCAGTGAACGCTGCCATAGATGACAAGACTTGGCAGGAGGTGAATGAGTCCTTGACACGCAGGGTCAATGAAATATGTTCTTTTGCGAAGCTTGGCTTACATTCCACACTTGACGGGGAGCAGGCTTTCTACGCTATCCATGTGTTTCCCACGAAGGGTCTCTAGCGCGAGTTTGTGCATTTCCTCTGGTGTGCTAGCAGCGGTCTAAGCGTTCTTGAGAAAGGCAAATGCTTGTGTTAAACTCTTGTCGGGTCTCTCTACTGCATACTGCCGTTGAGTACGCCTTGATTATAACACGCATTCAGAGGCAGTTCCACTTCTTAGCCGAAAATGGACTTAGTTGGTCGCCTGCCGGGAGAGGTAGATAGCATGATAAGCAAGAGGATGCAACAATTGTTGCTTCATTTCCCTTGCCAGACGGTGTTAAACTTTACCGGAAAATGTTTGCCGCAAAGGTGTGAGTATCTGAGCTGTGGCCAGTACAAGAAATAACCGGCATGCTGCCACCATGCCTATTGGGACAGCATGGATGCCGGAAGACGCACACCTTACGGAACAAACATACGCAAAAATGCAGGAGCTTCATGTAAAAGAATTGGAAATGTCCCTGAATGCATCCTCGCAAGGCGCAAGAAAAACGGTTCACCGTTGAGCGTTGCGAATGGACTTGAACGGAGGTGACCCCGGCTCAAACACAAGGCACACGCACACCAGGATGCGTGCAACTATATTATATCATCTCATATCCCCCCACCTGTGCGATTGAATTGCTTATTTGCATTCTTGTGATTGTGTACAAGGTTAGTTTAGTTTTTTCACACTGCAGAATCAATTCCCATTTGCTATCCCCAACCCGCATCACGTCAGGCTTGCCTTTGGGGTGCAAGCAATGCAAGCCTACCCAAACAACTGAGCTCAGCACTACATGCACCCATAATATATTTAATGCTAAATCGTGAAGGGAGAAACCACATGAAGTGTAACCGCAAATCGCATTGGGAAGCAGGGAGACATTTTAATCACTGCTATTTGCATCGTTGTGGGCCTCCCGGTGCTGTTGGTAAACGCTAAACCCTAAATGGAAAAACACGCCTCAGACGGGCAGAGAAGGACGACCTCACACAGGTCTGAGTTACTCTTCCTACCTTACAAGACAAGGCCAGCCCGCCTTTACTATGACCATTAGGCACAGCAGAAATGCCTGATAAGGCAAAGGGGGCTTTTGTCTCCAAAGCTCTGGGGCTAGATCTTGGCTGCGCCTTGGCTGTTGCTTTATTGTGCCAAGTGGGGAGTGCCTCTTAACCCTCGCATCCTTGTAATGAATTGAACTACTCTCCTTGATTCGCATTTACCCACCTGTGTTAGGGCTTAACAGCGTAACTGCTAGGCCTTGGAAATTTTGGGTCGTGAATATAGGCAATCGAGCACTTAGGCCTAACTGCTTATCATAATAGGGTTTAGGGTTTAGAAATCAGTCAAGGGTGTACCATTGAGGGTCGTGCTCACCGACCTCGCGGCTTCGCTACCCTGATAACGGCGACAGAGGCGTCTAATCGGCAGTTGCGAGGGGCGTTGAGACCACCAGGCCCTCTCGACAATGTCAAATTTTCCCAATAATGATGCACAGGAAGTGGAGTCAGGCTCATTAGAGCTCCAAGGATCCTGCGGTCAGGCCCCCTTGCTACGCCTGGTGCTGCTGCCTTTCGTTGTTCCCGGCAGTCACGCCGTTCCTCTACATTCTTGTATGCACACGCATTTCGGCTCTTGCTGATGCGTTGAACTCTGCAGCGACGCTTCAAGACTCAGGGGTTAACGATGATTTCCTCCGTCGCCTAGACGGCGGGAGCTGCTGTCCCCTCCCAGCAAGCTATGACTCGCTGTCGTCTCCTCCACCCCCCAAAGCAGAGGTAGCATCCATGCGCCGGGGATAGATGAAGCACAAGCAGGTTGAGCCTAGCTACTTCGTGTTTTTGCGGTTAGGGGTCGAGCTGCAGGTTCTATGGCCTAGGGCTTGTAGGAGTATGAAGGTATGCGCGCCCGTGTGTTTGGGGGATTCCAGCATAAGGCTTTTTGTGTGAGGTGTGTGCATCTCTAGGACCCATGGAGTGCATCATATTCTCCTGAAGCAGTGGCAAAGGTAAAACGTCAGGAAAACAAGAAAAGCGTTGCCAAGTTCTGAAGGGTAGATAAGGCTTTAGGGGTCAAAAGTTCAGCCTTGTGAGAGTGAAATTTCTTGCCCTTAGATACCCCGGAATGGCGCTGGGAAGCCTCCTAAAGTAACGACCAGTCGGCCCACGTCAGGATTAACGGTTAAAAGAAATGAGTTCTCCACCGTTCCAAGCGGACCCCATCGACAACAGCAGCCGCAACAGCAGCAACAGCAACAACCGAGAAGCCCGCAACAACGTCATCAGGAACTTGTCGCTGCTCGGCGAGAGCAACAGCAGCAGGTTACAGAGGCGCACAATGAGTGGCGTTGGGCAGAGCGCATGCAGCGGGTAGCGATGCATCAGCAGCAACGGCATCTCGACTCTGACTTTAAGCAGGCGCTGCAGGCGCATCCTAGCGGCGGCTTCCCAGCTTCCTTTCAGGCACAAACTCGGCAAGCGGTTGGACTCCCGTTTTGTCCTCATCGCCTTGCCAGCATTTACAACCTGTCTATACGTTATTGGGACGAAGGCTGCGCCTCGCTAGCTGTGAGAACACTGCAAGGAGCTGTACAAATGTTGCAGCAGTACGGGCTGGTTGGCGGCTGTGTTGCCCACACATGGGAAGCAATGCAGCTGCTGCGAGGCTCGAAGCAGCAGCCTGCGCTGGGTCCCACAGGAGCTGCGGCACCTCCTACGGGCCTAAGCAAACGAAAGCTAGACATTAAAGACAGATACCTAAGGTCGAGAGTTTTCTTCTCCCGCCGAATGTTCGTTGCCGCAGGTGAGGCTACCAACTAGTGCACCATTGAGTAAGGAAAGCGACAGGTAGCGTCTTTATTCATTGCCAAACAGACTGAAGCTGTTGGGGGCGAGAAACAATCGCATACTCTCTAAATTCTGAAGTGTCCATCTCCAATTTTTGATAGTCGTATTTTTGTACCTGGAAACCTAAATAGCTATGCATATCTTTATCTGTCTATCCGTAGACGTATTTATGTAAACGCCTCCCCACACATAAGTAATTATATACGCTTATGCAACAGTTCAAATATACTTATGTGAACACAGCTGGATAGACGGAGCTGTAGGTATAAAGCGTTTTGACTGTCGGAGGGAGGTGCTGTATCTAGCGGGCATCCAATGGTGCTGTGTCTGCAGAAAGAGAGCTCGAGGAGGTGAGAGGCCACCTGGGGTCGCTCCTTTGCCGGGCCAGCCTGAGAGGCTACGGCCCAGGAGTCCTTGGGAACGCGGATCGACGGTGTTCCCGCATTAAGTAAGGCTTACTGGAGTCTACTCTATAGTTACCTTGTTGATGATGATGCATAACTGTAATTAAGTGCAGTGCTGTTGGCACCTCCTGTGTACAACGGGAGCTTCAGCGGGAGCGCGCCCCCTACACTGGCAAACCACTCGCCCCATGGGGCGTCTCGTGCGGTGCTTGATGTGGTACACAAGACTTTCTTTATTCATTCAGCGTCTACCTTCTTCCTTACATATTGCAATTAGGTCCACGGTACATAAAAATAAAAGTGAGTAGATAGACTTATGCGTGGGCGCCTATATACGTATGAATGGATGCGCTACGTTTCGCTGTTCATACTCATGTTTTGAAATAGTTTTGCTGCTGCTCAGGCAAGCTCTAGCGCGAGTGGAGGATGACTTGCTGCTGTTACAGGAGCTACAGGCTCGGTACAGCAGAGCGCAGTCCTCAGAGTGGGGAGACAATTCGCAGCAGCGGCAACTGCAGCGCCTGGTGCCTCTCAATTTGATGCCTTGCATGAGTCAACGCATCGATCTGCAGAGCTTCAGAAACCCTGGCGCGGTTTCAGAGGAAGAGATGGAATGTGAACAATGGGCGCGGGCTCTCCACCAAGTGCTGCTCAGGCAGATTACTGCTAGAGACAACATTTTCCCAGATTAAGCACCTGGCCCACGTAACAGTGCATCCATCAATGCCAGTACACTTCCAACATCGTTGTACATCGTACTGGGGAAGCAGTTAGTGATATTAGATGCTGCGATCTAGATGATATTCTTACTAGGCGAGCCAGGCGACTGATATCCACATTTAAGCTCCGCTGACGGCTTCGTTAGGAAGCGAGTTCACTCGAAGAAGCTGGGGGATAAAGTAGAATATTTCTCTGCTGTTAGAGTGGCCACCTTCTTACCTAGCAAGCATGTGCGTTGAGGTGGAGGGCGACGGAGGGCAGGGCTAGTTGATACTATCCCTTTGCAATGCAGCAGCAGCAACACCGGAAGCAACAGCAATAGCGGCCAAGGGAGCAGGAGGAAAGACGTCCAAACATTTTGCAGGCCTTTGAAGGGACCCGTAGCTAGCAGCTCTAGGTCCCAAGTTCGGCTGCTGCGGAAGACTGCAGATGGCACTGTTCAGGGGCGCTGTTGTCATGGGCCAGGTGGCGTGCCCAGGCCCTTTGCTAAATATAGTGCTTCGCTAAGACCGTCCCGCTTACGCGGCATAGGATGCACTCAGCAGGCATGGTGTGATTGCGTGTGATTGTCTGCACTTCATGCGCTGAATATGGGCTTTGTGCGCTTTATTTCAGCTTAAAGTCAATTGAAGCATTCAACTGAGTTGAAATGTGCCTCATATGGGCACAGTGAGCTTCACCTTAACGGGGGTGTGATGTGCTGCACGTTTAGTGTTTCATTTACATTTTGACTGTTGTTTACACGCCAAATGCAGTTTTTCGTATTCTATTCGGTTCGTTCTGAAAATATCGGCGTGCGTCTCCAAAGAAAGTGCTCCAGCTCATATGCCTGAGCATTTGTTTGGAATGCTGCAGTGGCTGATCAACGAGCTGCACCGAACAGTCCTTTTTAAAGCAGTAAATAAAAGGAAATGATAGACAATGTCGAGCCCTAAAATCTGGACAGTGATGCAAACGTGAAGTCTAGGTGCACAGGTAATGCATAGAGCAAAATATCGGGAAAAGTACTTGCACAGCATCAGAACATGGAGGGTGCACTTAATTGTGTCGGATACCAAAAAAGGAAAAAGACTGCAACCATGGTTTTCTCCCGTTCAGTTTCTTTACAACTTGCCTATTAACTAGCGCAGTTGCTCATTAATAGGCTCCTAACGCAGTTGCTGCAGCTGCAATTCGATAAAACTACACGGGGTTTCGTTACACTTCCTAGTCCCAACGTGCTCCGCCAGAGGATGCGCTTCGCACAAGCTAGCGGCTTTCTCTCCTTATATGGAGTTTCTCATTTTCAGTGTAGGGTTCGGGATTTAGTGTGTGATTTTTGCGGTTTACTGGACTCTTACGGGGCCTCCTTATACCTCAAAGAATTCATTTCTCAGCCGCCGGGCCTCCCGCAAACGCATCAAGGCCTTCAGGGGCCCCTCAATGGCCTGCCAAAAAATGGCATACCGACAAAACAGTGGCTTTCAGTTCTGGTAGATGATATTGTACCCCATTGGTGCTGTGATTAAATGCTGAGGGAGGTAACTTTGGTGCACTTTCACAACGTATGCACTCATTTACGCATCCGTATTATTGTACAGGGTACTAGATGTCACTAACAATACACGTGTACGTCTGTGTGCGTAGACAGTAGGAAAAGATTAGCACGAATAGCACACGTTAAGCCGTATACATGAGACGCTTGGGGAGAAGTACCCTGGGATCGTTTTGGCGTTCTTCTTCCCATTTAACAGTCGGGATGGAGGCCCGAGAGGCAGCCGCGTATTTCTGAGGCGCCAAAGCGAAAGAAGTATGTACCGTGGGAATTGTTTTCATTTTCCCTTCATTTTTAATCGCAAGAAGGCTACTAAGTGGAGACCGCGTGCACCCGAGAGCAGTATAATACATAAAAGCCCATTGCTGTAGGGTTGACCTCAGGGTAATTAGTTGAAAGTAACCGAGCAGGTTGTTCGTCCACTTGTTACACCCCTACGGTTACTTCTCCCCAGAGTTCCGACACTGCGCTGCCCCATTGTTTTGAAGCTTCCGTGTCAACAACTTGCTGTGTGGATTGCTGTTGCTTGCTGACCGATTTGCTGCTTCTCGGCACTTCATGCTGTGGAGTACCTCTCCTTACTAGTCTGCAACTACCGTGCGGTGTCTGTGTGGCTGGCCATGCAGCATCTGTTATGCTGCTGCTTGGTGAGTTATTTGGTGATTTCTGTTCGTTTTCGGCTCGTCTTGCAGACCCTAGACCCTGTATCCCCAACCGTAGACAATAAAACCTATGCTCAATAGACCAATACCTACCTGCAGCCGTTCAATTGTGCGGCGCCTAAAGGCGGCGACTTCGGCTGCAATTCTTTCCTGCAGCAGTGCGCATAAGCCCAGACGAAAGAGGGGCAAGTAATAAGACAATCTGAAAAGTTTCGCAACGTATGTAGCCTCACGCAACTGCAATACAACATGCCAAAACGAGATTAAGAACAGAAAACATAATGACAAGCGACAACGGGTTTCTGAAGGTGTAAGTCACGCCACCCAAACGTCGGCGTGAGGAAATCAGCTGCATGAAGGCTGAACACAAAATTCAGAAGCACTGTGACATCTGCGTCAGCTCATTGGCTGATCCAAACTCTTGTATTGCATTCCATGCACTCAGTATACATGATGGACAATGCGGTATGCATATGTGACATATGAAAGCTTCTAAGACAAAGCAGTGGGCGTACTCGTACTACTATGATGCAAATATGCAAATGCATTCACATATTCATACATAGAACAAATATTAAGTATGTAATTGCATGTCCCCTTGCCTTTGAATCCCTGGATTGTCTGACGCTTTCTTCCGCATGTATTCTTATTTTCTCTTTAATTTCATGCTGCTGCTGAAGCAGTCGTTGCTGGAGGGCCTTACGGTGTCGCGCGCAATACTGCCTCTGTACCTCGGCCTCCCTCATCATTTGCTGCTGCAGCAGCTCCTGTTGCTGCCTTTGTTCTTCCTGTCTAAGGGCATTTTCTCTGATCCGCTGCAGCGTGCGCTGCCTTAACTGTTTGCTGAGCACTTGGCTACGCTGATGCTGCTCCTCCTGCTCAAGCTGTTGCTGCAGCATCTGCTGCTGCTCCCTCTCCCGAGCCTCTCTTGCCCTTTGCCGCACTCGGTCCAGGGCCTTTTGCCTCAGTGCTTTGGTTTTTTCTGTGTCTCCTGGCACCAGCATATCTCCGTCGAACTTCCACTTTCCCTCCGTTGCAATGCAGTTGCTGCTGCTGCTGCTGCGTGCTGCAGCAGCAACTGCCCTTGCGCGTTCCCTGGCTCGACGCCAACTGAACGGAGCTGCCATCCCTGTGCTGCAGCTGCGATGCTGCAGCCGCATTAGCACGGACTCTACCTCTGGGGGAATAATGTTCTGAACATCTGAAGTGTCTTCTTGCTGCTCGCCCACCCCCAGTGCGTCTTCTCTTTTGCCCCTACTTTTAACAAAGCCAAGGGGACTTCCGACGGCCTCGCTGCTCCGCGCCCTCCGCTGAGCGCTGAGCTCATCTCGATCAGTGCGGGTTGTGATGGGAAGCGAAGAGCTTTGGGTGTGTCTTGGCGAAGTTGCTGCCCGTTTTACTTTGTTGCTCCTTTTCTCCAGAGGCCCACTTATTCCCTGAGCCTCTTCTGTGTTTGGAGAGGGAATGGCTGGCTTATCATGCAGCGAAAGAGTGCCTGGAGCAGCAAGAGAGCTGCCGTCCCTAGATGTTGGGCTTCCATTTCTGCGGAAGACAGCTGAGGGGAGGCCCCCAGTGATGGGTGCACAAGGAGAGGACGCAGAACCTCTGCTGAGGCTAAACGATTTAGAAAAAGGCTGCAGGAGACTTCGGGACTCATGGGATGGATGCGCTGCAGCTGCATCGAGGGGAGGCTCTCGCGGGAGAGCTCCTGTGCCACGCAGGGAATCTGTTGGGAATGCAGATTTCTCCGACGCTGTCTGCTGCTGTGGAGAGACCTTCACAGGCATCAACTGGGCCTTGAGGTCCTCGTAGCTGTGGAAAAGGTGAACGGCCTCCGGCGGGGGCGCCAAGTCGGGCCAGGGCCCCCCGAGGGGGCCCTCATTGTTGTTCATAGTAGCGGAGAGGCTTAGGGGACTGCAGCCGCTGGCGGTAGCGGCGGGGGAACCATAGGGAGAGGGGAACAGGAGGGAAGGAAGGGATTGTTGAAAGAAGAGAGGGAGTTGTTGCGTTTCCAGGTGGGGCTAGATGTGACTAGCTGGAGGAAGATAGAGAGGCGATAGTCCTTACTGAGTCGAACTGAGCTCAGAAGGTCGTGAAGGCAGAAGTAGCAGCAGAAAAGTGTAAAAAGAAGGGTAAAAGGGAGAAGCTGCTCGCAGCGGGCGGTTGCAGCGGGTGGGGGTAGGGTCACTTGCGTTGCTGGGGGGCCTCCGGCTCAGGCTGAAGCGAATACGGGCTGCCCTGCCTCATAATATCGTACAATAATGATTGAACCACATTTATTGCTTGTTTTAACCTTTATTTATTTGTTGAAAAGCGGAGGGGTTTAGGGCAGGGAAGGAAGACAGCACGCAGGTAATACCCGTTAATTATTAAACCCCCGACAGTTCCTGCTTGGGGCTCTTTACACCTGGTGGGTGACCCGCGACTGCGTTGCTCTGACCGTCGCGCTGCCTTTATGGAATTGTCCCTATTGAAATAAAATTCAAATATTTGTTTTTTATCTTGGGGATTAAAAAAGAAAAGGAAAAAAGGGGGAAGAAAGTGGGAGTTGAAGAAACAACAGGCGCGAGGGGAAACAGGAGAAGCTGCCGTCTCCTTGCTGCCCCCGTCATAGATGAAACAGAAACAACCTAATTTAATAATGTTATATACAGATATTCTTGGCAGCCGTTTAAAGTAGCACCTCAAGGGCTCTGCTTAGTTCAAAAGGATACGACTGGGGGAGGGACGGAGCGTCCTCTCCAGTAGATCATCTTGAACCCTAAACCAAAACCCTAAACCCTACGCAACCATGGAGGCGTCTGCCTTCGAAGAGGGGATGCGGCATCTGAGCGGGGTGGGCAACACATTAAATGTGTACGAAATAGCCTCTCTTCAGCTCGCGCTCATGACACTACAAAAGAAAACGAAAACAGACAAAGTTTATTTTTGGGGAAGAATAAGGGGACAAAATGATGACTACTACATTGCCTTTTTACTCGAAGAAAGCGAATATATCTACCCCAGAAAGAAAATGTACTTCAGGTAACAACATTCGTTTCCTACACTGAGAAAAAAACGCAACAAATGAGATTAATGAAGGATTCACGACCTAGTGTTCAGGGTATTATGTATTGATATACTCAAATATAGAATTGCCTCTTTAGTTAAAGTGTCAAAGCTCCAAATCAGTCTTGAAAATTGCTTAGTAGACCCACGGCTACTAGAAGCCCAGCGTCCTTGAATAACCCTAGGCCTCAAACCTTAAACCTAGAACCTGCACGCATATTTATTTATTTTTTATTGTAAAATTTACCCCCTTAGAAACTTCATATTGAACGCCGCTGCATGAACTGTTAAACCCTAAACCCTAAACCTAAGCCCTATTTGCTGTTTTCGCGTATGGACCCCTCGTTTAGTGCAGCAACTGACGCAAACTGCGTCTCAGTAATTATGAAAATGCTCAGTAGGGCGTTTACCGGGCTGTTCACTTCAGTATTCAATGGACCTTTAGGCGGTGTATTTGCTGCAACACGAGCTGCAGCCGAGCTTGTAGCGCTGCAGTGCCAGCAGAAGTGTAAAGCGAGAACATAGGAGCAACAGTAATATGAAATGCTCACAGAAGTATTCGGAGCCAGTTTTCTTGCACGGCTGGCTGCAGCAAATGCAGCCATTCCTACAACAATCGCTGCAGCAGAGGCGTCGACCACGGCTTCGGTGCCAAGTTACTCGCACTAACTACAACCATAGCTTATCTATTCGGTGCAACAGAAGCTGCAGGGACTCTTGGAATGCCTGATGCTGTTGCTGTTGTGGTTTCTGCTGCTTCTGTAGCACAAGCCAATTTGACTTTCGGCCGCTTCCTGAAGGAGAAGTGAACAGGGGCAGAGAGAGGCCAGACGCGATCGTGTTGACTGGGGACCCTTCCAGAGTAGTTCAGCCTTCGGGTGCGCCTGCCTAAATTTTTATGGCTCCGAAGCGTGCAGCGTTTGCTTCTCTGATGATGGGGTGCAAGGAGTGCTGCAGCATCTGCCAAAAATTGAAAAGTGCACTGCCTTGCCAGTGCCTCATTCCCTGCTGCTGCTGCTGCTGTTGCTTGTGCTGATATTCTCTGTGCGTTTGCAGACGATTCAGCGTCCCCCGCAGGGGACGCGCAGAGTGACGAGGAGGAGGGAGGAGGTGGGTGGTTTATCACCTGCTGGGCAAATCACAAAATGTTGTGCCCGGGGGTTTCGTAAGAAAAAAATCCTATGTTTATTGACTATGCCTATACACTGGAAATAGCCAAATATATATGTACATATA
>CAJFCZ010000505.1:0-11490 GCA_904066245.1 Eimeria sp. OTU-Y | reverse complement strand
GTTATGGAGACAGCGGCAGCCGCGGGGGAGGCGGGTATGGAGGTGGATATGGCGGCGGCAACGGTTACAACAACTACGCCTGAGGGCCCATTTTGGGGGTTTTCACCGCCATCCTCATATTTGCGTCCCGTTTCCGTAGTGTCTTCTCGTCTTGGATTTATCCTATCCAGCATTTTAAGTGTTGCTGGGCCCTGCGTCACCCGCAGCATGGTTCGTCGAATGAGGCAGTTAAACATGAATTCACTATATCCGCTTGTGCTGTGGAAGGGTGTGTTGCTGTTCCTTTGTTCTCAAACGCATCGCATCTACGCCACTTGAGGAGTTCTGTCAGGTGCCGGGTGATCCCATTTGAATTCGGGAACGAATGTGTTTCATTGGACATAAGGATTGACATCATCAGAGGTATAACTGTTGCCACATGAAAGGTCTCGCATCGCAACGACGGGATTGCAGCGTTGACAGTCTCATCAGCACGTGGTATTTTCAACTTTTCAGCAGCATTTTTTCGTCGTCCCAATGTTTCCTTGATTCATATTTATGTTCGGCGGGTTTCTGCCGAGGATTAGAGTAGGGATAGCCTAGCCGCGCGACCATTTGTGAACGCGATGTTAAAAATGCGTGTTCGTTTCGGACACTTTGGATGTGCGGATTTCGTTTTGCTTTGAGACTACGAGCGCCGTACTTGAGTGCGAGCTCAATACTTGGGGATCTACATAGGTGCGGAGACAAATGTACAGAAGCAACAACAAATCCTTGATATAGTTGTTCAGTTCCTTGGCGCCCCGCCTTGATTTACAAGTTCTTGAATAACATCCTGAGCAAAGAGAAGTGTGGCGAGTCGTGCAGCTTTGTAGACGCCCATAGGTGATACCAAGTACCTGGACTATGGAGCCTAGCCGCCTGTCAGTTGCCGAGGCTTGGATATCCAGGAGCCTCTCAATATGCCTAGCTGTTGCGGCAGCAAGAGAAGCTGTCATATCAGGGGCCTTAGGAGGCATTAGTTGTTGGGTGGGGTACTTCTCGTTCCTAGAAGGCAGATAAATAATGTGGTTAGGACGCACAACCGTCCCCCGAAGCGTAGTAGGGTCGGGTGCAATGGGCCCCTTAGCGTCGCTGCTTAGTGCTGAGCTCGCGATAATTGGCTGCAGCTTGGGTAAGGCCGAGAAGGCGGAAGTGGGAAAATATGCCTTGAAACAGGGGATAAAGACAACGAATACGACACAGTCACTGCCCGTCGCTCGTACCTTGCAACGACCCTCGAATGCTCTCTTAATATCGGCGTCGTAGTTCTTGAAAGAGAGCCGTGACTGACAGGGGCCCGTGTACGTTGCTGGGGCGGCGCAAATTGAGGTTTCTTTGGATTCTAGGTGCCAAAGGGAAGGGCAGGGAACTGCGTAGTTTCTCTCTACGACATCTTTCATTGGCCACGTCGCAGAACACATCGTCATCTGCCACATACAAGTTTGTAGCATAAAGGCGTTACATTGGGTCATGCTGCAGTTCACCCACAAACTCGTATTTCTGTTCCTCGCTAATGCGGCCTAGACGTTGCTTCCTTTCACAGCGTCCGCTGTACCCCTCTGGAGCGTGACACTCGGGAAGCTGGGGATAGCTGTATCAAAAGGGGATCCACTGAAACATCCTTAATGCAGAGGCGCGTACCTGCTGAGAAAAGTTGACGACAACCCAGCCGAGAGGGCACGGCTCGCTGAAGTCGAAATGGGCTAGAAAGTTTGCCGGCCAGTGGAGTTCACATTTAGCTGCGATGCGCGCCTTCTCCGTGCTGGAGGCTTCCCCTGTAACGGGCGCAGCAGTTGCTATTTGACTAGGGAGGTGTGGTGTTGTCCTCTGGCTTACTGATGCGCTGCACAGGGTCGCATGGCCCCACGTAAGAAGGCGGGGCTTCGCACGTGTCGCCATCGGCTGAGCAAGGATAAACTGTATGTGCAGTTCGTGGAATGCGGCCATCCATTTCCTCACCGCTTGTTGCCCACATTAGTGGACAGGCACTCGTCGTGAAGTCTGCGTCATATCCTTTGCAAGGCCATCGGACGTTGCATGCCTTTGTAGATGGAACAATTTTAGTTCATCTTTGAGCAAGCAGCGTTTGTTTGCACACCTGCGCCCTAGACAGGTGATTTAGTATTACATAGCTGGCTGCAGTCGCGGCATGCGAGAACGTGCGTACCAACGAGCCTTGGAGGGCTCATCGAAGTCCGTGAATTGCTTCTGAAGCACGCAGCTACAGGTGGCGCCATTAAAAGGGTGAGGGCGCGCGAAATCAGGGGGGCGGTATATTTCTGAATACACACTCACTTCCCGCGGTAATGCGACGGCGCCTTGCAAACCCCGCCGTCATCAGTCCACCCCTCCGGACATGGGTCGCTGTCAGAAGGACATTTTTGTTCATCATCCATCCAGATCCTATACTACGCCACCCACCTGTAGTCTTGTTCGCATGCAGCGCTGCATGGCCCTGTCAGAGTCGTTTAGTTTAATGCTACTTAAGGCTCTATGCTTGCACGTAGCGTTTCGCGTACATGAGACTGCACAGCGCCCGGAGAAACTCTTTTTCGACAAAGGTGTAGCAGCTGAAGAATCGCATTGTTTGTCAGCAGGCGATGTATTTTCACGAGTCTCTGCATACCGGAGAAGTCAGCTGTTTGCTCGCAAGGCCCTGACAATCATTGTAAGAAAGCAGAAATTTAACGCCAGTATGCAACGACCGCACCGCTGTACTCTCTTGGAGCCTGTTGGTATAAGGGTTGGCACCTCAATTGGAGGCAACATGGTAGAATTGTGTGACTTGCCTTGCAAGTTTTCCCGTCCCCTGTTTCGTACCAGCCTTCGGGGCCTGCATATAAACAACTATGGATACGCCGCGCATGCGTGCTCTACTCTAGAGGTGCATGCCATTGCTAATCGCCTCACAGAGTCTAGAGTAGTTTCGCTGCGAGCAGGTGTCCAGGTCTGGGTTGTCAAGCATTTCTTTGCGCGAGGCAGCATCGACTTCCGCTGCGACCTTCTCCCGCACAACTGCATGCAACATGAGCATTACTTTCGACAAGCAATTCAGGTAAGAAACAAAACATACATGAGGAGGAAATGTTGTGCAGAACGCTGAGCACAGCTGTAGCAAGCTCATCGGAGAAGTTTGAGAGGTTTCTGCGATCTTCAGCATCGTCAACCAGCTTATAAAACGAATCAAGCAGACTGTGCCCGGGGTATTCCGAAGGAAACTCGCGCACTCCCAATCCGTCTCCCCAGACTCTCTGCAAATGCAGAATGAAAAAACAGAGCGGCGGCGTGAAGAAACGCAAACAGCGGCGCATTTTTGCAAAGTTATCGGTGAATTGGTAGATCAGAAACAGGCCGGCAGAACGTCGTTGGATGCCCTTTGAGAAGTGCACGTGCGTCGGACCCCACAACGGTACATACACGAGAAAATGGACTTACGAATGGGGCCACATAAAAGTCACGAAATGCTCTCAATCTCTCCCTTGACACTTGGTTTCAGCCAAGCGCGAGCATTCAATTCCCCCTTGGTTATGACTATTTGCTTTGATAATCAAGCACGTTTAGCACCAGCGTAAACACCGCCCACGAGCACTGTACTGAGACTCCCCACGTTTGTCTAGGCCCTGTATATTGCAAAAAAATAATAATGCCCAGCTGTTTCCTGAGAGATCACTATATTTGTGAGGCGGTTCCGCGGAAATTTCCACACACGAGCAAGAAACTCCAGTAACCGCCACACATCCCGAAGCCACTGCATGCGGCGACGAACCGAAGCCGACAGTTGCCTGAATATAAAGCATGATTACCTTATTCTCTTCTGAACCCAAATTCTGCATTTAAGTTCAATGTTATAGCCTTGCTTGAATTAATGACAATATGCGGAGGTGTGCACTGTTCTGGAAGTCTCCGCTTCCGTATGGCATACTTAATACACCGCCAGCAGCTAGTTAATTCTTCATCCCTCTCTTCATGTTGACGGGCAAATTCACTTTGAATTTGCATCTTAGGTAATTGGGAGGAAGATACAAGTGTTCGCAACCATGAACGATGGCTACAATCGGCACGCACAGCGGCACAGCTGCCTCACTCAGTTTGCACGGGATTTTTGGCGGTTTTCTGCACGCTATCCGGTGCTTGCCCGGTGGGCCCCAGGTGTGTGAACTTCCCGGGGGAGCTTCTCCGGTCCATAAGTGTGCGCAAGTTGTCTTGAAGAGGTGTGCATACACGGGAGTGTCGCGGGGAAGAGCATGCGTTGCACCCCGATTTGTGCATTCGACTAGAAGTCAAAGGAGTTTTTCAACGTGGACAAGTGGTTCAGAGCAGAGGGATGCTGAGAGTAAACCTGGTAAGGGTCCAGGGCTGTTCCCGCGTTGCAGGAAAACCGAGTGACTTCGTACTATAACATGTGCAGCCATCTTGTTACAGCTTATCGCTCGCCTTTTCTTCAGGCTGCGGCGAATACTGCATGCTAGGATGACCGCTGCAGGTGTCTGAGGTAGCGGATCCACTGTTTGAATGGGATACGGAAGTTGTAGTTGGAGGAACTGTGCTGCAATTGCCTGCAGAAGAAGACTCAGAACAAACTCGCGTGGCGCGGCTGCTGCAGCGCTATCGGATGCTCCGACCTGAAGATCGCATGCAACTTTTTGAAGAACATGCAAAGGCAGGCCGCAGCTGGGTATGTTGAGTGTGAGACGCACGCGTAACCGTCAGCTTGGTGGCTGCAGCTGTTTCCCCGCCGTTGACGGGCTGCGGTGCTCACCATTCGCATTTCTTTCGTTGTTGCTTTGCTGACCATCAGCTGACGGGCTGGAGGGAATTTCGCGTGGAAGGCGTGGACGAACAGCTTCAGTCTTGGGAGGCAGACAAACGAAAACGAGAAGAACAGTTGCAGAAAATGCTGCGACTGCGAGAGATATATAAACCTGCCCACTTGCGTCGGCGCAGGCAGAAAGCCAAGCGGGTCCAGCAGACAGAGCAACAGGCGCCTCCAGTAGTGTAAGCACAACAGCCGGTATTAGTAGCAGTAGTAGTAGTAGTCTACGCATAACGGTCCCTCCATGCCCGGACAGGAGTTGTCTCTTTGTCACCTGGCATATGATATCGATGTTATATATGCAGGACTGCATGCTTCACAGAAGAAGCGCAGACCGTTAGTTTAATTGAAGATGTTCACAAGGCTGAAGTCTACCAGGAGATTTGCTCGAAGCTTGATGAACAGTGGGGCGCCCGCGTAAGCACCAATCCAAGGCACCACAGCTTGACACAGTGGATACACTGCAGCTACGATGCATGTTTAGATAAGCACATTTTCTCCCTACATACAGACGCTGTCATTCACTTTTGGTCTATTGCGTCCCGAGTTTCAGGGGGGTTTTATTTCTTTACTCAGTTTATATTGTAGTAGCGAAATCTAGTAGGCATTTTCTTGTTAAAATGCTGCGCCCCCTAGCGCTTCAAGAGAATCAAGCTTCCCCAGTGTGCACAGGCTAGTCAATTGGTATTGATTTCTCCCATTCAGGACCCTCTGAGTGACCGTTTCGTTGACATATTGGCACAAGCTGTTCGTCACGACCTCATGGACCAGAGGCAAGAACATAAATAAGCGCTGTTGACTTGTTACACGTGGTTAGGGCCTTTGGACTGCTGTTTAGACTGAGCAGATGAGTCTTCTGATGCAGACGTCTTGCGCTTATTTACGCGCTTTCACTAGCATATAATCACTTAAGGTGAATGGATGGCGTGTTCCTGCATGGAATCGTCTCTGGGTACTTGAGGAGGTTGACAAAATTTTGGTGAAACTTGTCCACTTTCTTCTGCAGCCGTCCCACGCTTGCGAATGAGCTTACGGACTTCGATAATCCATATATGTTGAAGCGAGAGGCACTCAAGAGGCTGCTAGAGGAACGCGGAACGCGCAACGCACTCGATGAATCGATGGTTAGTCACTCTCGCTTCCACCCATGGTGCGCCTTCTGTTGGAGAGGGATCTCCCAGAGGCGGGGGGCTGCCATTTTCTGTAGGGCATCTGCGACATGAAGGAATTTCGCTGGGAAGGCAATAAACAACACTCATTAATAATGAGCTTTGCTTGCTTGTATGTAACCTGTATCATTCTACTCACTATATTGATCTCAGCGGTCGTGATGCGAATTCAGATTGACGAATATTTGGATAGGCGCCCTGACCTACTGAAGCTACGACTATCTGTGAGTACCAAGCGGTAGCAGGCAGATATGACGAAGGCACAGCTGCTACAGTTAATGATGCACCCATCTGGAGGTTTTAGAAGATTCAGAGGCTATAATTTGAGGCTTTAAAGGGCCGTAGGATACGCGATAAGTTTCTAATGTCAAGCAGGCCTTTGCCATGAAGGCATCCTTCGTCGTAGCTGGGTGTTCGGTGACTGGAAGACCTGCAGTTGAGTGCTTGGGTGAAACGTGAAACGTGAAGCGTGCATGCAGTGCAGCGCCCGCTTTACTTGTGGCTGGTGAAGGCTGCTGTGGAGTTCAGGCAAAGCTCCCTCCAGAGGTCATTGAGCCCTTGGCTGCATTCCACGGCCTGACGAACTACAACTTCGATAAACGCACGCGTTTACAGCAGAAAGTAAATGCAATGTTCAGAGCCGTCGACGCCGCTCATTGTGGTACGTAGTTGTTCGTGGAATCTTCCGGTGTCCGTCTGAATGCAGCCGAAGCATATTTACTACACATTTCACGAACTACAAGCATGTGATGCGCTCACGGAAACTGTTTGCGGTCGCACGCAGAATTGGATAAGGTGCTGGGGAACTTGGAGGAGAACCAGCGCTCCGACATGTGAGCAAGCAGAGCAAAACTTCAAGTGGAGCATCCTCTTCCCTTCCCATTCCCGATGGTGATGCTGTGAATCATGCCCGCTACAGGCTCTGTCGCGTCTTCATGTGAGCTTGTTTGTGGCAATTGTTTTGCAATGCTTGGTTATGCTGGGGCGACAGGAAGCACGAACTGCACCCGTTTCGGAACCACTTTGGCTTTGTCTCGGCCGTCCCAACAGGAACTGTGGGCTCCATAACGATGGGGCGAGAGGAGAGCGGTACTGACAAGGAGCTCATGATGATCCGGTAGGTTGATGGATGATCCGGTAGGTTGATGGATGGTTATTATTCCATGAGCGCGCGCCTTTTTACGGCGTACTGGGAAGGAAGTGTTCTTCGTGAGATAATGCAACTCAGCAACAAGCAGAAAGCAACAGGATAAGGTATTTGCTCCACGGAAACCAAAGTAAAAATAAAGTGATGAATTGTGCGGTTGTTGTGCTACTTTGTTCAGGTATCCTACGCTGCAGCGAGTGGCGCACACCTTACCGAAGGATCCGAAATGTCCGTTTGCACAGTATTTGGAATAAAGCCTTTTCGTCAAGCTTGCCTAGGTTTTTAGTAACAGTTGCTAACAGAAGCCCTACTTCTTCTGCATGTTCTCATGACAGCACCATTGTGCCCTGTTGTTGTGCATAGGGTTTACGGTTGATGTTGCTTGTGCGTTTTGCAGATAGAGCTATAGTCGCTCATGCCATTCGGGTCCTTGAGCGGTCGCGGGGTTGGGATTTCAAGGACAAAGTCAAAGTGAGTCCGGAAAAGGCTACTGGGAGATAGCACGGAGCCAGCCACTTTTTTGTAGTCTGACTGCTAGCTCTTTCATCCATTCTGTGTATATCTCTAGGCAATCAACACCTTGGTTGAAGTGTACAACCACCTCCCGCCTAGCGCAACCTACGAGCGCAAGTTGGATGAAGCATTTCCTGTCTTCAGGTAACATTAGAATGCACGGTAGTAATGTGTCATACGGCTTTGAATAAAGCTTCTTTCCTAGTGTTTGTTTGACTTTGTGACTGACTCGGTCGAAAGTATGCATGGGGTTACTGCTTGCTACTCCTGTGGTGTAGGATGCCAGGGATGACGAGATTCACAAAATCTAGGAATTCGGTCTTCTGCAGGGGGCTGAAATACATCAGGTCCCTCACAACGCAGAAGCCACTGCATGTGCGGCTAGCAAAGAAGAAGTAATACCCCCATCAAACGGATAACAAATTAGTCGGTGACAAATTTTGTCGCTTGATTGAACACACTTGGCAGTGGTAGCAACTCAGGAACATGAAAAACCCATGGACACCCAGCGACCTTGTCATACGCTGAGTTGGGTACAGCAAATTCAGTCTTTGTTTGCCAAGGGCGAATGACGACTGCATTCGTCAGTACCTGCCTCGCAGTTGCATAGAAAAAACCACCTGCCGTGCGATACGCTTAGCCTTGCCCGCTTGCAAGGCCAGGTACTGATGATAATTTTCAAACTATGCCAAATGAAGCAGCTCTCCCTCGTTTGTATCAACGTTTGTATCGACTGGGCCAGGCGTAGAAGTGAAGCAGCTTGCCCTGTTGAGTACTTGATGCCGTCTAGTTAATTCCCAGTCCGGTTCAATGCTGCAGCTTTCTGGCGCACCGTGTAACGTACTGTAATATCGTTCTGTCTGGCATGCCTGTTCTCTTGTAGTGTCCTGTTGTCTCTAACAGCTGCGTGTGGCTCGCTCCGTGTAACGTACTCTAATGTCGTTCTGTCTGGAATGTCTGCTCTCTTGTAGTGTCCTACTGATCTCTAACAGCGTGTCGCTAGATGTCTTGGGCGGATCCCCGTGCCCTCCCTGATAGCTGCAGCTGTTTATGACCACCAGAATGAGCTGCAGGTCCTGAAGAGCTGGAGACTTACCATGTTGCCATGGAGTTGAACTAGTCTGCGTAGTAAACAGTGAAAGCGCTCTTGCCCACGACTGGTTCTGGGGTTGCGCCCGGTGAGGTCGGAGCATGATATCTGCCTGCGTAGGACACTGGGGATATAATACTTCCCAGTTACAGTCCACTACGCATCGGAGTGCTGTTTACTAGAAACTGCTTCATGTGTTGCAACTGCAACGGACGGGGTTAGGTGGGCGTTCGAAGGGCTAGCGCCGCCTTCTGGTGCTTCTGCGCGAGCAGTAAGCTGCAGAGCTAAACAAAAAGGGAAGGTTCGCCTGTAAAGTGCTATAAATGTGAATTATATACTGAATTATTACCAAAACGCTGCATGTTCAGGTTGGGGCTTCCATGCGAATCTGAACCGACCAGACCATCGGCCGTCAATATGGGGGCACGATTCAAACAGGAGGCGGAGCAGGCGGAGCAGGGAGTAATTCAAGGTGAATAAACGCCTACAACGAATATTTTTACCTTAAATTTACTAAAACGTCCGTTTGGGTTTGCTCAGCGTTGCTTTCAAGCGGAGAATTACCCTTTGTCACCTCGCGCACCAGTGGGCATGTAGGGAAGTGGCGCTACCGCCGAAATGGACGTGGCGCTGAAAAACTTCCAGCAGGGTGACTTTGCACTGTTATTCTGCTTTATCACGAAGATAATTTAATTGTTTTGTTAGGTAAAAGCCTGTTGGTTTTCGGGTCTGTAAGTCCCACCACCGTGCATTGCAGTGACCCTCTGTGGCGGCAGTGGCCAGAGCCCAGCGCAGCATCTGGCCCCTTCCACTGCCATAAACTGGCAAATTTCAGTAAATATTTAACATACTTTGTTTTTATTTGTAGTATTATTTCTTAAATTCTTTAGGTGGGCAAGACCGTTCAAGCCGGGGGGAACTTTTCGGTGAGTTGCCAGCAGAGCTTCCAACAGATCTCCCACGCGCAAAAACGGAATACTGGGCGGGCAACAGCCTTGTTTTAGCCCCATTTGGCAGGCACCTACCCTCTTGCAGACGCCACTTTAATTCCTTTTGTGGGCGAATTCCAGGAATCTTATAACTTCGCCGCGACAACGCCGTCCCGCCGACTCTCGGTCAATTGTTTCCTTTGGAGCGGAAGGGGCTCACCAGCTGTTTTTATTGTCTGCCATCTTAGCAACAGAGTTGTGAACGCATATTTGACTGACTGTGTGTGGCACCAGCTAGAGATCAACTATAGCGGTTGATGTGCAGAAGTACAGGGCCCATTGTTGGCCTCCTGAGTACCTTGGCACTCCAGGGCTGCCTGCCGGAATTCTCTCCAGCGGTCCCTATGGGAGCGTGCGGGACAAAGCAACTCATCGGGGCTCGTGATCTAGGCGCGTCGCCAAGAGGTCGGTTTCACTAGTCTCAGTAAAAGGCTTGCCCACCTCGACACACTGTAGCTCATTTAAACAAGCAGGGTGTGCGTTTCGTACCTCTCACGTTCCACTACCAGTGTAATACTCCCCCACCGTTTTAAGCCATCTGTTTCACTCTTGCAGGCAACACGGAGAGTGTTGAGCCAAGAGAAGTGACCAGACCAAGCACCAGGGGAAATACGAATGGCCTTGGTTCTGTCCGAGCTCATTCTTCTCATGTTTGCCGGAAAAGACGGAGCACGGTTTCAAAGGCTTCAAAGGTGTTTCCATGTCCACAGCAGCAGTACTGGGGGGTATCCCAACTAGTAGGTGTTAAATCTCGTGGACTCCAAACTTTGACGGTCCCCGAGTCCCAACCGTACCTGGCCGAGACAGTTCCCCCCAGCCTACTAGGCCGCTTTTATCGACCTAAAAATGCTGCTTGCGAGTTGAGCGCGAAATTGAACGTGACGGAAGAGGAATCTCCATGGAAACTAGGTGATAAAAGTGACTGCGGTTTAGGCCCGAACCAAAGCTCAGCGCCCGGTCTCTCCAACGCTATCAAGCCCTCAGATCCGCCAGTTAGGGACATTACGAATGTCGAGGCGTCACCAGGAAGTACCCGAAGTGACGGCAACCCATCCACCAGTTTCATACATCAACATGTTGAGAAAGAGTGGAAGGATTCTGTTCCACATCAGTGCAAAACCAGCTATCCGAAGTGGGGAAAACTACCTAGGTCGTTAGCGTACCTGCTGCCGCTGTCGCCAAAGCGAAACCCACCGCCAACACCGCTCAGCATTTCTCCAGTGCTAAAAAGTGGGCAGACCAAAACTTTTTGCGTTTCCACAATATCCCCTGAGTTGCCTCAGCTCAATTTCGAGGTACGCGTTCTCTACCGGCATGGTGTGAGCTTCTTTAATCCACGAACATGTTGCGTTGGCAAACCAGGCACTGTAGTCACAAGATGCCAGGAAGAAGAGACAGCATCTCCTTGCAGTGACGAACATGTACTCAGATACTCCGTTGCTTGTTTAACAGTATAGAATGGTAGGTAGTACATGCGCCGAGAAAGATAGGGCTAAGCTCAACTAACGACAGTCGTGCTTGCATCCGAGTATCTCCACATATGCTGGACTGTTTCAGGAGAAGGCAGTTCAAGTTACAGGGGCTGATTCACCAATTCCCCTAGAAGAATTAGGAATCAGCGTCGTATGCAAAAAGGGTTACAAGCCAAATTGCCCAAACAATGACGGGTTCTTTGTTTCCTAGTGAGTGCTTCCCTGATTTTGCTTTCCTTCCACCGAGGGCTTGCTTGATATACATATATATTATAT
>CAJFCZ010000504.1:0-11537 GCA_904066245.1 Eimeria sp. OTU-Y | reverse complement strand
AGGGAGGGGCGCGCGGCCGCAGGGTAGCAGCCAAGCTATGTCATTTTCAAATACAGACGGGCACTTGCCCTGACTGCACATAGGAAGGACGCCAAAATAATACAACTCAAATACTCGGCGCCACAAGAAACGCCAAATGAGATGCCGAGGCACTGACTGACGCCGGGGCGTAACGAAAGGGCCGTCGCGCTGCGCTGGCGCACGGCTACTGCATGAAAACAAATGGAACCCCAGGAGGGTATTCAAACATGAATAAACAACGGGAAAAAGAAAAGAAGAAGAAGCCGCTCCCAAACAGACACACCTAAACCAACAGCGAGCCTGGGGCACTTTGTGGGGCCACGCGAACAGGGGCTGCTGCTGCCGCCCCTCACGTTCTGTTTACCAGCTGCTTCAGCTACAAGAAAAAATAGTTACAGAAGATTAATTTCAGCTTGAATTGTTAGTTTATGGATTTTTGATGCTTTGAACCACAGAAACACCAAAACAAAACAGCGAACGAATGCAACGTACGCGCAGTGTGGTTCGGCCCGCGCGGCAGCATTAGCCCAACGCCACACGTGGCGGTTTTTTACGATGTGGGCACTTTTGGGGCTAGTTTTGATGTATTTAAGGGTAATGAATATCTACTGTAGAATGTTTTCGTTTCAATGCAATTTAACGGGAGTTCTGCACCAGTTAATAATCCGTGAGTAAATGTGCAGCGCAGTGCTGCGCGTTTCCGCTACCCTGTACGACCACCAGTGCGCTTGCAGCAACTGCACGTGCATGTGTATATATGTTTCGATCCCGAAAAGCTGCCAAATCTTCTCAGATTAAAGCCAAGCGGATGCATTGAACAGTCCACTTCATGCTACTATGTCAACATTATCAAAAACACTCCATGAGTCGTGAGTCGCAGGCACAGGTGCGCATCCGTAGGCGGCTCACAGGAGTGACAACGGCTAAACGCATGAACGAAGAGACCCAAAGTGTCTGCAAGGAAACATGTAACACAAATGACTAACTCCACACCATTCAGACTCAATGCGTTGAGACAAGGCTGGCAGCACTTCAAAAACAAACACAGCCGGACGATCGGCGGCGCCGTCACCGCGTGTGACAATTCGTCTTCGGAGTTTCTGCACTGGTCCTGTCTTGGCCCTTTTCTTTTAAAGATGATTCATACATAGTCTGAATCAGAAGGTTTTATTTCATTGATTAAGGAAAGGAAAGGCGGTTCAAAGAGGCATATTATATAGAACAAAGCTGCAAGGCGGCAACGGGCCGGCCGAACCCGTGCAGACACTGGTGCTCCTGCAAGCCTTTGCAAAGCGCGCTTTTGTTTTCGTGTTGTTGTTTGACGAATTTAAAATAATAAAGGGAGAGCTTGAACAAGTAAAATGTGAGTTTAAGCGGAAACATGTATTATCAAAATGCCCCCTTCAAGCAAAACAGGGCGGCTTGGAGCAGAGAAAGGACTACATACACCAAGTACGGCGAATATCCAAACAAATAAGAAGCGAATTCGGGCACAACAAATAAGGGGGGGACCCAGATGTTTAAAAGGTAAAGTTCGAATAAAAGCCTTGATTTGGCTACTTTCCTCCGCGAGCACCCCAATTGCAACCAAGAGTAGTACTGGTTGACACATTCACCAGAGTGGCTCATTTCGTCCAAACTAAAAGTCGCTGGGTGCCGCCGACACTGTGGAAGTCCTTGCTGGTTCCGCTTCGCAGATGACAACAAGTAGCACTGGCAGCTTCTGCAGAGGGACTCGAAGCTGAATAAGCACAGTGTTGACGGGGGAAGAACAGCAGGTGCCGCATTCAGCTCCTTACGCCCCACCACTGCACTTCATGTTGCTTTGGAGCCCAGCCATTTCCACGACCGCTTTCTTTGTTCCCCTGGGGGCGCTGAGCAAAGCCCTGCCTCTCCAGTTCCTTTGCTCTTTGCATGCGTCTTCAACACAAATTACGTCGTGGGCCGCTAGGTGTTCGCGCCCGGTTTTGTGGGTGCCGACCTCGAAGCTATCGTCCGCTACGACTTCGTATCCCTTTCTGCGCGGGTCTGGTATTCATTGCCCCAATACCAGTAGACTCTGAACCTCGTTCATTTAAAAACTCGGCCTCTCCCTTCTCACGTACTGCTGTGTAAATAGGTTTTTCCCCTATTTCTTGCTAAAAGACTCCATGCTCTCAGCGCATTAAACCTTTCAAAAACCTGGAGGTCCCCCTCTGCTGCCCGCCCAGTTACCGAACGCCCCTCTCCGGGGGACAGCCCCGCTTTGAACCTATTATATTGAAGTCCCACACCTACCATTGGACTTCTGCTCACAAGCGACTGATACTTCTTAATGCATCCCTCTATGGACAAACCGTAGCACGCTTTTCTCAGTTGTGTTATTGCCTGTTTCCTTGCGGACTTGGGAATAGGCCTGCATTCTAGCGCACTTTCTGTGCTAATGTGCTAAGGGAACGCTGAACTCTTGCGTGGCTGCAGCCAACATCGTCGTACGTCCCCTTTTAATAAAAACAGACGCAATTGAAAGTCTTCCGGTGAGTTTTCAAGACTGATGCGCAAGTAGATAGGGCTAGAGGCCTTCCCCAAAGTAGCCGCAGCCAGCTACACAAGCCTATGGTAATGCCCGCGCCATGGAGACCAACGCGCAGCTGCACCAAGTGCAGCTGCTCAGCCCCTAGAGTTCAATGACTGCCTTATACTCGTCTCTCACGCTGTGTACCACCACATCATTCAGTCCGCTTGCTGCTATTGCTGCTTTGCTAAAGCCCGTCGTGCTACTTATGTGGGTTGGAGGTGCAGCAGGCGCACCTGTCCTTTGTTCACTGAGTTGGCACTGCCTATCCGCCGCAGCCAGCCTTCCAGCTATCTTAGTTGCCAACCAACCGCAGCCAACCACAACCGCAATAATCGCCTTGCAACATTAGCGGCAGTAGCAGTGACAGCAACACCAGCAACGGGTGGGGCAGGTAGAAGCCGGCCAGCGGTGCTGGCCTTGTGCTGTGCAGCTGCCGGCACTGTCCTTGTCGTCGCTTTTGTTGGCGTTGAAGCTTCCGTACAAAAGGGAATAACTTTTTGAATATACGTTTGTGATTACACTGATCTTCTTCGAACATATTAACTTGTACCTGTTTATTAGTTTTCGTCAATATGCTCATTTGCTTCTGCACATACTGTTACCAGGTGTCGCATTAGCTGCTGCCACCCACTGCGGCAGAAACGGCTCTAGCTTGTTGTTGTGTTTCGGTGCCACCGACTTTCCAGAGCAAAGAAGGCACAATACAAACGGAGGGAAGAGCCGTTACACAGACATAGAGCCTGCTTTGTCAGCGGTGTGAAATTCCATAAAAATAAATGCATGCATATAGACATAAATGCATATGCATACATATACGTTCACATAGAGATCAGCAGTAAGGATACACAATTCCAAAAGATTCGTAAACGCACACTTGGGTGTCTGCATAGTCAACTCGTCTCAGTGCACCTCAGAACAGCGACGACGACCTGCTGCTGCTGGCCGTCGCAGATTGATGCTGCTGGTGCTGTTCCTGCTGCTGCTGCCGCTGCTGTTGCTGCTGCTGCCGATTTCTACTTCGAGTTTGAATTAAAGCAACAGTAGAGACAGCTGTTTCACGAAGCGTCTGGAGTTCGGCCAACCACGTGCGAAGGGCGGCAGCAACGACAGCGCAGATGCCTGAACCGCAAACCGCACCCTAACCCTGAACCCTCTGTCATACGCCAAGGAGAAAGGTTCGACGTGAGGAACACCAACTAAGGGAATAGAGCAGGAGGAGACTAAATACTTTACATAAGACCGGTACATAACTGAGTGAATGGAGTGAATGGAGAAAGCATGTGACGACAGCTCAGCACGACGCATTGGCGCCTAAGAAGCGCAGATGACCAGTAGCAATAGCAGCAGCGCGAAAAGCTATAGCAAAAACAAAAGCAATAGCAGCGATAGCAGCAGGACAACGCCTAACACTATTTCAAGGTCCCTTGGACTTTCTTGACTGTCCTCCGCCTTCTGAACAGATAGACAGGAAGCGACGGAGGAGACAGCGGCCCAGCGAGGGCATCCCGAGCGAAGTGAAGACACCATCAAAACCCTAAACCACCATCCACACACACTCGAAGCAATAAACAAGCAGTCATAATTCCTGAGACCCCAGCCAGAGCTTCATGCGCACACCGCGCCCCACACTCTCAACTGTAACCTGTAAACCCCAAGCCCTAATCCCTGAACGCTAAGCGCTGTGCAAACGCGCCGCCGCTCCTTCGGCAATGGACAGGAAAAAAAAGAAAGCGCTGCCGATAAGGGGAGCACGCTTAGCTGAGAATTTAGGGTTTAGCGACATCTCGTAAGATGGACAGACAACGGGCGGCGCGAAAGGCAATAGAACAACGGTAGGTTGAGCATACGACAAGTACGAGGCGGAGACAAACAAAGTTATTCGAAGGAAATCGCAATCTATGCACTCAAAATACGCGCTCTGTTGTCTGTGCACCGGAAGTCCCAGGGCCGAAGGCCTACACCTAATCCCTAAACCCTAGACTGACACGAAGTCTCGCGGATGTGCCGACGCGAACCGAAGTTGAGGAGGCGACAGACAAAATTCCCATGTATCCTGCAGAAATTCCACACGAACGGATCCAGCTGCTGCAGTTATTACTGCTTCTGCGGCCTGGCTGCAACAAAAGCTCACAAAATCGCTCGTCTGCGAGTTTGGGATTTGGAGCAGCAACAACAGCATGTGGGGTTTGAGGTGAGGGTTTGAGAGTTCGAGGCCTGGGGAAAGCGCGAGCTTTGCAGCAATGAGCTGATGTTTGCCTTAGAGGTGCCAGCCAGGACTTCACGAACGAGCATGGAAAGGGCTTTCAGCGTTTAGAAACTACAACCAGGACTGAGAACGCAGGCTTATGGTTAGGATGAAGGCATAGGGTTTGTGCGATGGTTTAGTGTTTGTGAGAGGGTTTAGGGTTTACAAGGAGAGAAGCCTTCACTTCTAGGAACAACAGCTCCTCTTTGCCATTTTGATGCTTTATCTTCAACAGCAAATCAAAGGGTAGACCGCTTTCACGCTGGCCGTTCAACCAGATGCACGTTGCTCCTGCTGCTGATTCTCCTGCTGCTGGCGATTCAGGTGCAGCCGGTGCTGCTGTTGCTGTTGGGGGGGAAGAACCACCGCGACAGACAGACCACACGGTGTCTCCTTCCTGTTCTACACAACAAAACGGCAGCAGCAGCAGTAGCTGCTGCTGGAATATTGTGAGCAGCTGCTGCAACAGTCGAAGGAGCAGCGGCAACCGCAACACCGCCAGCAGCAGCAGCGACACTGCAAGCAACCCCACTGGTACGCCCAGCAGTGGCAGGAACAGCCGCAGCAGCAGTAGACGCAGAAAACTACACCCAGCAGCTGCAGCAGGGGCATTGAAAGCAGCACCAACAAGCCTATGAACAGCAATGGCAGCAGCATTATAAGCAGCAGCAGGGTACCAGCAGCGACAGAAGAAACAGCTGCAGACCTGAATTATTTTTTGAAGTTGAAAGCCAAAATGCCTGCAAACTTCTCCGGGTACAATTTTCGTGAAGGCCAAAAGCTCGCCCAGCCTAACTCACAGCATTCGGGTATAAGGTAAGAAAACTGCAGTACCAAAGAACAGCAGGCAGCATCATACCATGCAGTAGCAGTAGCAGCAACAGCAGCACGAACAGCAGCAGCAGCAGTGTTCACAACAAAACCACAGCAGCAACAGAAGCAACGCCAGTATATATCGCAGCAGCAGCAACAGCAGTGGCACCTTCCGGACTGCATGCGTTTATCGAGAAAGTCTGGAAGGCTGTTGATTAATCCGGGTATCAGCTGGAGAGAAGCATCTGATTGTCTAGTAAGCAAATGGGAGGTATTCACAGAAGCACAGGCGCCTGCCATTCCTCCTGCTCCTCCTCTGGTTGCTCCTGCTGTTGTGCACTGTGGTACTGTACAACTCAAAGAAACATCATTGTTCTTGTTGCTGCTGCTTCTCCTGCAGCTGCTGCTGGCCTTGGTGGCAAGGCGTTGAATGACCTCAGCAGCAATGCGTTCCCGCTGCTGTCGCTGCAGTGATTTCCGCTCCTGCTGCTGTTGCCCTTGCGTTTGCATCCAGGCCTCGAGAGCCACCGTGAACATATCTGCACCTTTCTGAATCGTCCCCGCTGTATCTCCTACGCTGCTGCTGCTGCTGCTACTGTTGCTGCTGCTGCTGCTGCCTTCTTGCTGCAGCAGGGAAACAACAGGCAGTGGGGCACCTTCTGGGATGTTGCCACACTCGTCCACATCCATCATCTCCAAGGTGCTGAAATACTCCTGCACTTGTGCTGCTTCTCCTCGAGTCAAAGGCACCTCCCGTGATGCTGTTCTGCTACTGCTACTCAAAAATAGGCCGCTGCTGCTGCTGCTGCTGCTGTTACCTTCAAGGAAACCGCCGCTGCTGGTGCCGCTGCTGCTGCTGCTACTGGTGGTGCGGCCTCTGTTGCTGCAACTAGCGGTGCTGTTGTTGGTGTTGGTGCTGTTGATGCCGCTTCTGTTAGCGCTTGTGCTGAAGTCTGGGTGCGGTATAATGAGCTGCAGTTGCTGCTGCTCCATTAGTTCAGCTGCAACAGCAGCCAGGCCCTGAGACCGCAGCAGCGCAAGCTGCTGCTGCACGGTGCTGCCGACAAGCACAGGCAGCCATTTTGCTGCCAGCAACGCCATGCAGCAGCAGCAGCACTTGCTGCTACTGCTGCTGCGCGCAGAATAAACTACGTGGCGATGTAGTAGCAAAGCAACGGGACCCACAAACTCCGCCGCTATGGCTTTGCGTGCTGCTACTGCAGCTTCAGCAGCAGCGGGAGTGGCAGGCACGCCATGCGTTGCTTCTGCTGCTGTAACTGTATCAACAAGAAGACATAGATCGCCAGCCGCCTGAAGAGAGGGCCCTCTCCACTTACCCTGAAGCAGGTGCCACTGGTGCTGCAACTGCGGTTGTTGTTGCTGTTGTTGCCGCTGTTGATGCTGCGGTTCTTCCTGCTGCTGCTGCAGTTGTTGCTGCTCCTGCCATTGTCTAACTTCCTCAGCAGGTAGCAGCAGGGCAGCCGTGGAGCGCGCAAAGTCCCCCGTTGGGGCTGGAGACAGCAATAGGGAAGCCACCGGTTGTACATGCACCCGACGCAGCAGGCCTGCAGCAACAGCCGCTGCTGCTTCTTGCTGCTGAACAGACACAAAGCAGGGGGAAGTGCACCCGCATATGCAGCTGTTGCTGCATGGGCTTCTGAAAGGGGCTCTCAAACTGAAGGGGTGCTGTTGCTGCTGCCGCTGTTGTGCTTGGTGGTGCGGGTGTTGGTGTTGCTGCTGCTGTCGCAGCTCCTCAAGCAGCAACAGCTCAAGACTCCGAGAAACACCACCCAGCAACCCAACCTTCAGCTCTTCCTTGGAAGGTGCAGCAGAAGAATTAGCAGGCCCCCACGAAACAGAAGCCCAGATATCTGCATCCATATTCTGATAATTGGGTCAGTAGTGGTGGTGATGCTGCTGCTGGGGCTGGGGCTGCACGGTGCTGCGCTAGCGGTGAAACCTCAGGTGTATCTGCTATTGTTGCTGGAGCGCTTCCTGCTGCGGCTGCAACAGCCGTTGTTGCTGCCCTTCGGGTGTCTGCGCAGCTGGAGGGTAGCGGTATCGAGGGAGTCGCATCCTGTGAGGTGGAGTCAGGACGAACGCCGGCGTTGTTCATCGTGCGAGTTTCATATCATTAACTACGGTCTAAACCGTATATCCATAGACGCTGAACTCCCAACCTCTCGCGAAGCTACCCGCGTCCGCTGCACGAGCAGCAGCAGTTGAAGGTTACCTTTTGAAGCGCGCTGCGGACTTGGGGGTTGGAGCAAATATTTGAGAGTCAATAAGCGTGAAATGTTCAATGAATGGGGATGCTACTCTGTTGAACTAAAGCTTTTGGCTCAGGCTTTAGGGTTGAGCGCCTGGGGAGTCTTCAGTTTGGTCTTGAGGACCCAAAGAAAGACGGCGTTGCGTCTTGCTCCAATCGAAGACAAAAGATCCCCCTTTATTCCCATACAAAGGGAACTGGCTTCCAGTATTTAGTCATAGGGTTTTTAAAGAGGGCTTCGGGTTTATGGTCTAGCGTTTGCGCATCAGCCCCAAGGGGCCACGCTGGCCCCTCCTTCACCCGTGTAGGGGCGCCGACGGGGCGGCGTTTGGCTTTGTGCTGTTTCTGAGATGAAGTGCTTGGTGGTTTGTTTGTATAAAATTTAACTCCATTTGAAGCATTTCGGCTGTACGTACATCGCAGCTCGACTCCTCGATTCGGGGGTTTGTGCTTTTTGCTTCTGCACTTCGGCTTCTCTGGACCCCCGGTCTGCGTCTGTCTTCCCGTTGCTTCCCATTAAACCTTAAACACTGCACCCCATACCCTAAACCCGAAACCTTAAATCCAGATTTTTTGGGTAACCCCGGCGCTCCCCACCCTTCCCCTCATTCTGCTGCCACCACGATCCTGCATGCACTGTACCTCCTTGAGGACTAGGGTCTAGGGCGTATGTTATTCTTGAGACAAGGCGCTGCAGCTAGAGGGGGGTTAGGGGCTTTAAACGTGTATAGGGGGAGCTGCGCACCTGCGCGTCTCCGCCACAGTTGTGGATTAGGGATTAGGGTTGAGGGAATAGGCTTTCCAGCTGTCTGTTCACTGCAGGGAAAATGAATATCGCCACGGACGAATTCGGGAATCCCTTCATAATCCTGCGGGAGCAGGAGGAGAAGAAGCGTTTGAAGGGGATTGAAGCCCATAAGGCAGGTTTTATAGCTTAGGGTTCAGGGTTTGTAGAATAAACACACTGCGCTGCACACACCTCCTGCAAGGTTTAGCGGTTTACTCGCCTGAGTGGAAGTTGTGGCTTGACTATTCATGCTTGGCGTTTATGACGTATGGTTTGGGGTTGAGTGTATCTGCAGGCGAACATAACGGCTGCAAAGGCGGTAGCCGATTCTCTGCGTTCTTCGTTGGGCCCCAAAGGAATGGACAAAATTATTGTTGGCCCTGATGGCGACATTACTGTTACAAACGATGGAGCAACTATCCTGGATAGAATGCAGGTCAGACAGGAGAAAGGCATAAGCCGTCACGCGCAAACGCTAGACCCTCTCACCTTGAGATACAAACCCTAACCCATCACAACTCCAATCGCTCACACGAAAAGCATAATTCATCACGCATCAACTCTGGACCTTTACATTCATGTACTAGATACCCACAATAAACAGAATCCCCCAGTACGCACCCCAAACATTCACGAAAGCGGCTAGTGCACACTGAAATGTGAAACAGCAAACAGAGGTAATCCGTTAGTCTTCATCGAACCTTAAGTCGGTGTGAGCAGTTTCCATTCATGCATTGGGTGCATATTTTTGGTCGTCTATCCTACGCAGTGGTAAGCTTTAGGGTTTAGAGTTTAATGTTTGGCGATGCAGATAAAGCATCAATGCGCCAAGCTTTTGGTAGATTTGTCAAGGTCTCAAGATGCAGAAATCGGTGATGGAACGACCGGCGTCGTTATCCTGGCAGGTGGGTAGACGGCTTAGTGTCCAAGGTTTAGAGTTTGGTGAGGGTTTATGTATCTTTTGCAAGTTGGTGCCTCCCACAAATTAGTTGATCCTTTTCATGAATTAATCAATGCATCTCACGAATCAATTGGTTTATTTCATAGTTCAGTTGATGGATTAAGTGAATTTGTTGGTATGAATCAGTTGGTGTGCGTGCTGAACTAGTTGATGGTTTTCACGAATTAGTTGCTCAATTTTTATGAATTTGTCGGTGTATTCGCCCAATGAACTCATTCACTTGCTAACGTGTTTTTCTGTGAAAAATCAGGAAACTTACTTACGGAAGCGCTGCGGCTGATTGACAAGGGCCTTCATCCTCTCCGTGTCGCGGACGGTTTTGAGGCAGCTGCTCAAATTGCTGTGCAGTGTTTGGAAAAAGCAGCGATAGAAAAGGATGTCTTGGGAGCAGATCAGGAGCTTTTGTAAGTCTCGTCTGCCACTCTCCCTAAACCCTAAACCCTCATTTACATTTATCCACAGGTCGGTAGTGGCGTTTCTTGTTGCTTGTTGGTTATCTTCTGTTTCGTTTTGTCCTGCCGGTGTTTCCATGGTATTTCGGGCTTCCAGGATCCGTGATGCCATCGCTTTCACCAGTGTAGGTGAACTGCGTGAAGGAGGTGGTGAAAGTTGCAGGCCATTCGGGTTCTTCAAATTTCAGTCATATCTGAATGCATAGTATGCTGGTGCCTGTTGGTGTGCCTCTTAAACTTGGACACTTTCGGTTCTACGCTGTTCTTGCGGTTTCTCTGTCGCCCGACAAGCGTTGATATGGGATGTATGTAGGCACAGCTGATCGGCTTCTGTGAACGGCCCTGTGGCTTGCATCTGGCGTGTCAACGCCGTTGAGATGTATGCACATATTATTCTCCTGTATGTGCGGCATTTGAGGAATGTATGTGCCTGAATTGCTGTGTTATTCAGGCGTCAGACCGCCAAGACGGCGCTGGGCTCGAAGGTCGTGAGCAGCTGCAAAGAGAAGTTGGCAGGCCTCTGCGTGCAGGCAGTACTGGCTGTTGCGGACAAGGAGAGGAAAGACGTCAATTTGGACATGATTAAGGTAACATGCTTTTAGCCTGGAATCCGGAAGGTGCACCGGTGCTACCGGGCTCCGGGGAGCGCTGCTCGTGCATGTGTGACCTCCCGACGAGTTCGGAGCTCTTGAGGTGTACGCACGCCTACCCTTGTCAAGGCGTGACATTAATTTCGGGGGCTCTGGCGCTTCGGAGACTTGATATCTGTGTTTTAGGGATGCGGGACTTATGCCTTGGAGTTTGAGTTTCGGCTGAATGGCGTTGCTTGTTGAAGAGATTGTTCCTTGCTGAGGGCGTTGGGTTTGGTGCTGGGGTTTGGGGTTTGCGTGCAGCTTGACGGCCGCGCTGGCGGCTTGTTGGAGCAGTCGACCTTGGTGCAGGGTATTGTGCTGCACAAGGACTTGAGCCATTCGCAGATGCGAAAGGAAACAAAAGATGCAAGAATTGCTATCTTGACATGCCCCTTTGAACCCCCGAAGCCCAAGACGAAGCATAAACTTGACATCACAAACGCAGCGGACTACAAGAAGCTGCAAGCAGCTGAGCAGAACTATTTTAAGGACATGATTGAGCAGGTTAAGAAGGCCGGAGCAAACTTTGTCCGTCATTGGCAACGAAAACTAGCGTACTGCTGTTGCTATCTGAACCTCTCTCCTGTACTTGTATTTCGGTTTCATGTGTTCTCGCTCCGCTTGGCTCTTTCTCTTCGTGTTGTCTTACTCCTTTTCTTGTGTGTATGCTCACCTGCAGATTTTCCCCGCTCGTGCTTGCAAAATCGCCCATTGGTTTATTTGCTCCCTACTCTCCAGCCGGAATTAGCGCCTGTTGGCTTCTTCAGTGTTGCATCCCACTATTTTACATGCATATATAT
>CAJFCZ010000503.1:0-11561 GCA_904066245.1 Eimeria sp. OTU-Y | reverse complement strand
TAACAATAGACAATACGCAAATGAATTTCTAGGTATCCGCATTGAGAAATGCAGCTTCGGTTGCTAGTTGCGTTCTTACTGTGGATTATTCCAAAGTGGGGGAGCGAGCACGTTTTGTGATCAATTGATTCGTGGTAAAATGGATGTTTGGAAAGCCTATTTGAACGCTCTCCGTGAAACCCTTACCCACAAAAAGGTAGAGGAAAAGCTCGCTTCTGGCAGGTCCGGCACAGTCCGGCTGGGTAGCCAAGACCCTTGTTTGGTGGCAGCTTACCGTCTATGCGAAAAGGGGGCGAAATGCCACTCCGTCTTCACTGCAGCATATTCCACAGTGTGCCAGCTGTTGAACAGCCACTTCGAACAGATGCAAGCTCTAACCGGCCAGCCGATGAAATAAATGTAACGTGAACGCTTTATGGTTCACTCGGGGCCACGCCAGAGCACACGGGGTCGAATTGCCCTGGCGTTACACACTACTCGCAATCCATGCGTCGGGGAGAACACTTTGGTGAGCAAGGCAATAGCGTCTCTTCTTGTGGGTTACTTTGTTCAAGATGGACCTGCTCCACCTGAAGTGCACTCTACTTCTGAATGTGCTTGCTGGTTTGGCGTTCCACCCGCGGTCATATATATATATCGCCCTTCCGCGATGTAATTATCTGCCAGCTAGTCCGTCAGTCCTTATGCATGCCGTCGTTCAAAAATGTTAAAAGGCACACTCCTCTCTTGCTACGCTTCAACTGCGTATGCGCAGGGCACGTCGGCACTCTTTTCCAGAGACTGTTTTTGTAGAAATGCACAGCTACAGTAGCAACGGACAGCACCAAAAGCATCGTCATGGAGGCGCATACGCCTTGAGAAAAACACATGTGTTGCCCGCCGGATGGCTACCCGTCTCACAGCTGGTCGGTAAGCAGTACACAGCTTCACGGCTTTGTACAAGTCAAACCACACTGCAGCACGCACAAAGCTATCCTCTTAAAACACCATAACAGACGGTGTTACCACATGACTTCTGAGCAACGTGAAAAACTGCCTGCGTACTTGCCTAGCAGACTGGCCCAACACACTGCCGCACGCGATCAGCACCATGTCCAGAAACTGGTGCAGTCCGAAGACGTTTGGTGGCAGCCGCAGCACACATAAGCCCAAACCAGGCTACTGTTTGACTGCGACACGTACGAACGCTGCGTTTGGTCCAGGACAAAGAAAGCTCAGATACGCTTGCACTCGCCGATCCTTTCACAGTGTTCGCAATCAAAGCGTAGCGTACCACAGATTTGAACGCAGCAAACGGCTTCTCCCCCTGTGACCTTTGTTACTCATGCTGAGCATTCCCTTCACGAACTACTATTTGCACACGTAAATGCGCCTGAAGCCTCTAGAGGGCACGCACAGGCTATTGCAGTCATGCGAAGCATCACATCCGCGGTCTCCAGTCGGTGAACAAGCAACCTGAAATGGTGCAGCGAACCACGGCCACCCCCTCGCCACAGCCCCTCCTCACGCCTTCGCGAGGACAACCGTCACTTACTGCCTGTAAAACGGGGTCGCCCTTCCTATCCAATTTCGCCTCAACTGATCCAGTTTCCTGCATTTGTCGCTATTCGCTGGGCATCAATATATAAGCCAGATGCGGATACTGGCTGATACACCCGACGCCTTGTTGCCCCGACCATTGTGCTCTTCCACAAAATTGGGACACTCCGATCTTCTTCTCCAACAAAGCTCGCTTCTGGCTTTGCACGTGATGCATGCGGACTTACTGACTGCGTCGAGTAGCCAGCACTAGACCCCTCCGCACATGTCGGCTGCATTTCAGCATACGGTCGCATCTGCCTCTACGCACGGTTCCGCTTATAAATGTACCGACGACGCCGACGACGCATCGTAAGTCAGCATCGGCTTGCCAAACAACCAGTGGAATATTTGTAAGCGAGTGCGTCGACCAGTCCTGCTACAAAGCGCTTGTCACGAGTGCGACTTGGCATGGCAGCATATGCTATGTTTTGTCTTGCGATTGTCATAATGCTAATTGACGTTTGAATAAACAAGCAAAAACAACCTGCGTACTGGCTGGACACGCCGCGGCGGTGTAGCAACAACAATACACCATTTTGCAAGCCGTATTATGTATGCGGTAACTCCCAGCACTGGAGGAATACTCCTGGAATGCCGAAGGTACTGGAATCAATGCCCTACAGCACCGACACTGCACAGTCAGCCTTTTTGGCTAGCTACGCGTGTTGTACCTATTAAACTATCCTGATACATCCAGCACTTATTCGCCTCAATCGTTGCGCTGAAAAGGACGTGCTTGAAATCCTTCTTTCAAACGCGCTTCATGAACCTTCAACCTACTACAACGCCGGCACTCTACACCCCTCTGAAAAGTGGCATCAACCTTGATTGACCACTTAACAAACTACTAGTCGTGACGTCGCACAGGCCGCCTCAAAATCGATCGCAAGGTCACTCAGCTGCTGCGCCGGCATTTCCTACTGTGTGACGATGCTATATCAATATCATCGACAGACTCAAGCCAAAACCATGGGCCTACTGCAGCACATTTCCCGCGAATGCTTCGCATGGTCAAGGATGACAGTAGTGCGGAGCTTCTCGAACTGTTATGAGATTATGCAGTATTCACGATCAATGCGTAGTGGAGGACAGTGGAGGACAGTGTGGTGACTAGGCAAATGAAGTCTTTTCCGTTCGGCTCCGGTGCTCGAAGGGAATCGTTGCCTCATGCACTGTCACACGTACGCGTTAATGCGTCAGCGTCATCTGGATGGCCCGCTAAGACCATTACAGATGCACTTTCGTCTCAGGATGTGTCTCACTGTTCTGCTCTAACGCCGCTGCACATGAACACGCTTGGCGATTCGGGGTTACACGCACAGCCTGTTGCAGTCGCACGAAGGAGCACTTCCGCGGTCTCCAGTCGATGAACAAGCAATATGAAATGGAGCATCCACGCCTTCGTCGCAGCCCCTGCTGTGGTCTCGTTGGGGCAAAGTGCCGCCTACTGTCATGTAAACTGCCTTGCCTTCTTTTTCTTGTGGATGCCGCTATTTGCAGTAAGACACCAACAATACTTGGTGACTCCCCGTACCTTCCGCGAGAATCGTGCTCCCTGGCTACATCGTAACGCGTGGATCCCCTTGTCAAACAAAGCTCACTTCTGAATTTGTACTCAGTATATGCGGACTTACTGGCTGTGTTTTGTAGTCTCCAGAAGCGGTATATCCCTCTCAGGGTGCACGCATTGGCATATGGCGGCAAAATCTCCGTATCTGTGAAGCCTTACGCTGGTGATTAGGTAACACTAGATAGTTTGAAATTTACCCTTGGCTTACCAAATGGCTGACGACGAATCTTCCAGGCAACTGAGTGAACCAACCATGCTTGCAAAGCGCCTGTTACCAGTGCGCAATCCCACAGGTGGTCGGTCATACTGTGCCCTTCATTACACTGCGCGCACAGCTGCTAAGACAACCCATTCAAATGAACCAAGCGAAACCAACATGCTTACGGGTCCAACAAGGGATGTCTCTGCAGCAAAAGGGGAACTCCATTTTGCAAGGAGCACAAAACATTGATTCACAGCACTGCAGAACCGTTAGCAGCATACGGAATATACAGGACCAAATGTCCCGCGATGCCGAGACCGCACACACGCTTTCCGTTTTTCGTAACCCATGCAGTAGGCGAGTCGCCATGCAGTAGGCATTACTCTGTGGATAATACTCCAACGCTCGTTGCGTTCAACCGATGTGCAGAAAAGCTGATGCTTAAAACGGTTTTTCGAACCCTTAGCGCGAACCTGCAGTCTGCAATCCTACAAGGGCGCCGGGTCGTTTTCACTCTTCCGATAGCTTCAACCAAACTGGGTTAAGCATTCAGGCGAATATTGGCAGGGGTGCCTTACAGGCTGTGACACAAACAAGCGACAGGCCACTGAAATATGACCTCAGGAACTACCGCCCGACAGTGTGTGATCAACCGTGTTGGACAGGCACGCGCCCAAACCAGGCACTTGCCCCATCACGCCAGTGCCAAGGCGTTCCAACTCCCGCATCCCTACACACTACCGGCAGTCTGTCATTACGGCTCCACAGAATGATGCGCAAGGACAGCACGGCTGTTTTTTGGACTCCTTCGCAAAAGCTGGATATTTCGGCTATGCAACGGCCACACTACCCCTGAGTACGCCTTCATCACACATACATACATATATTGGTAGTGCCCTTCTGGCCGATACATTTGCCTACTTGTGAGCTCGATAAACCGACGGGTACGCACTTTTCCGCCCGAATACTCACCCACTTTTATTAACGCCAGGAAACGTGTATCCGTTGTTGAAACACCAGTCCATGGAATAGCTTCGCAACTTGAAGTATTGTTGCGGGAATTGCCTGCATACTTTCTGAACAGGTGGACAAATCATCCAAAGAAGAAATGCCTGCTTTGCCGGAGGACCCAATCCAATGAAACGCTGCTGCAAGCTAATGGAAAGGATACAAGCACACGCAGAGTAATGGCACAGACGCTGCTTTTGCTCGCCCTTACGGGCGACTACCAACAAATAAAGCCAACGAACCGGAAGCATGAACCCGTCCATTTAGATGCCGCCAATGGACCCGTATCTTGCACATGAACATCTATGAGAATTTCGCCTGCCTTCTGCTGCATATGGCTCCTCAATATTGCAGTGCATCGACCCGTTTAACTTCATGCGTGCACTATGGGGGCCGTCGAAAGAGCCACTGCTGCCTACAAGGAACCGAGAAGCTGAAGCAATGCATAGCAGTCTTCTACTCAGGCATTCAAAACATAGAATAGCCCACTTCCACGAACCCTGTAGGCGATGTGATACATACCATCTGATCCATTCAGTTTCGCAAAACAAATCGACGTGGCCTTGACCATAAGAGAAAGGGCAAGCGACGTGAAGACGTCGTAATGCGCCATTTCTTAACAATAGATAAGACGTAAATGAATGTCTAGGTATCTGCATTGCAAAGGCAGCTTCATTGGCTAGTTGTGTTCTTACTGTGAATTATTCCAAAGTGGGGGGGCGAGCACGTTTTGTGATCAATTGTTTCGTAGTAAAATGGATGTTTGGAAAGCCGATTCGAACGCTCTCCGTGAAACCCTTACTCACAGAAAGGTAGAGAAAAAACTCCCTTCTGGCAGGTACGGCAGAATCCGGCTGGGTAGCCAAGACCCTTGTTTGGTGGCAGCTTACCGTCTATGCGAAAAGGGGGCGAAATGCCACTCCGTCTTCACTGCAGCATATTCCACAGTGTACCGGCCGTTGAACAGCCACTCCGAACAGATGCAAGCTCTAACCGGCCAGCCGATGGAATACATGTAGCGTGAACGCTTTGTTGTTCGCTCGGGGCCACGGTAGAGCACACGCGGTCGAATTTCCCTGGCGGTACACACTACTCGCAATCCACACGTCGGGGAGAAGGCTTTGGTGAGCAAGGCAATAGCGTCTCTTCTTGTGGATGCCTTTGTTCAAGATCAACCTGTTCCGTATTCAATGCACTGCACCGCCTAATGCACGGGGGGGTTTTGCGTGGCACTGTCCGAGCATCGCCGTCACGCGCATGTCCCCTCCATGATTCAGCTGCCTGCTAACTAGCCAGTCAGTCCTTATGCATGCCGTCGTTCAAAACGGCTAAAAGGCATACCCCTGAAACTCGTCAAGAGCTCATGCACAGGGCACGTAAACTTTTCCTTCCTCAGGTTTCTTGTATGGAGGAGTACAGCTGTAATAGCAGTGGACCGCACTAGCTGCATCCCGCCACCCAGACACATGCCCGTTGAAAAAGAGACCGTTTCCTGCCTGGCCCGCGACTACCCCTTACATGACTGGCTGGTGCGCAGTATACAACGTCACGGCTTGCTAGGAGTGAAACAACACCGCAGCATGCAGACAGCTTTCCCTTAAAAGCCTAAAGCAGCCTCACATATGGCGCTGGTTAATGACTCCTGGTCAGCGCGAAAACGTCTGCCCTAAAATGCCTGCGTACTCGCTAAACGAATGGCCGCACATGACCAGCGCTACTTCCAGGTGGTCACCAACCCGGAAGGCATTTGGTGGTTGCAGCAACAGGCGTAAACACAAGCCAGGCTGCTGCTTGACTAGGGTGCACATGAACGGTTTTGTTGGTCCACGACCAAGAAAGTTCAAGACCGCCTAACTCGTTGGTCCCCACGCAGCTTTCGCAGTCAGTGGTTAATACACACAGAGTGGCACGGGTGAGAACAGTAATTTGCCTTGTTGGCTCTTTGCTACCGATGAATATTCTTCTAAAGCACTACCAACCCGATGGCTCACCTTGCCTGCGTTCCTAAGAGGGCAGGCACAAACCTTTTAAGTTATACGTAATAACACATTCACGATCCATAGTCGCTGAGTAAGCAACCTGGAATATGGCATCGGATCTGGGGGACGCCCTAACTACAAACTCACCTGCGCCATTCTGGACATCACGACTCTCTAGCATTCTTTCTGCAATTTCGCCGCATCTGTTTCGATATCGTTAGCGGCATTGTCAAGACAAAGCGCGGCATTTTTTTGAGGAGCTTGGCACTTTGCTGCCGTTAGCATTGTGCTCTATCAAACAGGGGTGTTTTCCTAGTTTATACACTGTACATCCGGACTTACGCCCTGCGTTAATTAGGCACCGGAATCGTGAGAGCCTTCTTTTTGTTAAACACTTCGGTTTACGGCGGCATTGTCTTCACAATCTCTCCCACGACTGTTCTCGCGGGTATTGCCTTTAACACGGCAAGCATTTACAAACCAGCAATGCCTTCGCAAGCATCCACCTGGGATTGCCTGGGCACGTGCGTTGACCAGACAGTTTCCAATGAACTGATCACTAGTGCGGGTCGGCACAGCATTCCACTACGCCGCCCCAGAGGGGTGATCGACGTTCAGAGGTGACAGGCAAGCTTGCATGCGTACAGGCTACAGAAGTCACGTGGTTGCCACAGTGAACTGTCGTGTTGCTATGTAAACAACACGTTAACAGCCAGCGCTGCAGCATCACTTTTGAAATGCCGAAAATACAGGGACGAATGTCGCAATGGGGATGGCCGTGCAGATGCATCTTCATTGGCTAGTTAACCACGCAGTGCGTTTCGTTGCACAACATATAAACGCTAACTTATTGCGCTTAATCTTTGCGCACGGGAGCTTTCGTTTGAGTTGTCTTTTTATCACGTTTTTGTTTGCACTTAACCTACCAGACCGCCGATTCAAACAGGTACAACCAAATTTGTGCATTCAGTCACGGGACGCCTTATGACGCCTTATGGTGATTTCTCACAAGCACAAAAAGCGAGGAAAATGTCACCTATTCCTTTCTGCAGCACCTCAAACTGTGTATCGGTTGGAGCAGCATTAATAGAGCTGCCTGAAGACAAACTAGGGCTCCGCAGGAACGATATCCGCACTTCCCGGCTACGCCAGTGTAAAGCCCTCCAAACTCCCCCGTCGTTGCACAGTATCCGCAAATTATGCTTGGTGGGAGACAGTATGGCAAAAGTGCAGAAGAGATGCTTCATTGTGGGGTCCGCTGCCAGGACACCCTCTTCACTGCATAGGCACTCCTGCGCTTGGCTGCGCCTGCTGCCCTTGAGTGGCACACGCAGGCATTTTTGTAGTCACGTATGCGTCTCAGGAGAAAGACCCCTTAAACATACTGACAGGCCTACGGTTGCAGTGCTTTTGTCGTCTCTAAGTGGCATTCTGAGACTATTGCAGTCATACGCCGCAGCACATCCCCGGTCCGGAGGAGGGAAACACGCACCTTGAATTACGGCACCAAGGTCAGGCAATAATTCCAGCCAACCCTGAGGTGTTCACGAGGCCACTGACGCGAAATGCCCTTCAGACGCTCTCGTCATTTTAGTGGTGCTTCGGCGCCCCTGTCATGATTTATTATCCTGCATTATGAAGGCAAAACGCTACTGTTTATGGATGCACTCAGCACCCCACTACATGGAGCATCGTGCCCTTTTTACGGGACGGTGGCGTGCGGAGCTCCTTGTCGAACTAAGATGTCTTTCATTCTGCAACGGGCACATGTGGACACACTGTCTGAGTTGATTTGGCAAAGAAACGACCAGATTCAACCCACGATGCCAGACTCTGGCATACGCTGGCATGTCTCTGCATGCGCTGGCCCGAGGGTTTTTGCCGACGCGGAGTGGGTTCATATTTAGCCTGACTTCTGAAGAGCCAGCGGGATTTCTCTAGGCAGGCTAGTCGACTACTGCGAGTTGACATAGGCAGTCTTTCATGCACGACCATCCTTTACAATGCGCATAGTGATGATCGCCCTTCAGAAGTACCAGGCGAGCCAGCGTGCGCGCGGGCTGGACACATGACGTGGTCGCCACACCAAAACGTCACGGTGCAAGCTGTACAGTATATCCAGTAACGGCGCTGAATATTGAAACACTCGGGATACGAGAAAGCGCGTGTGTGCTCAGGTGCCGGCAAGTGCAACTCATTGTCGTGCTGCCTTTGCAGGAAATACAACAACAGGTAAACCAACGCTTATTGCGTTCAGCATTTGAGCAAGGCGACTGATGCTTTCAAGGTTTTGTCGAACGCCGTTCGTGTGACTTCGCCCTACAAAAGCGCTGGCTGTTTACATAATCCAAACGGATTCAGCCCAAGCGGGTTTAGTTCTCGTCATGCCTCTGACGGTGACACCGTCCGCTTGCTGTTTCTGCGTTGCACACGCAGACGGTAGCCATCACGTATATATGTCCCCTCCGCTAATTAGTTGCCAGCCAACTAGTCTGCCAGTCGTTATCCATGCAACCGTTCAAAACGGTTAAAAGCTACACTTGTGCGACGCACCACACGCGGAGGGACAGGGCACGTTAACATTTTTTTTTTAGAGGGTATATAGTTGTATACAGCTTCACCCGCAGGGGACAGCAAGAGCTGCATCCCACCACCCACACAAAGGCCCCTTGAAGAGCAGACCGTTGGCTGCTTACTATGCGATTACCTCTCACATCACTGGTTGATAAGCAGTGCTAAGCTTCACGGTTTGGTGCTACTGCAGCATCCACAGACCTATCACGTGAAAACAGCCTAACATGCAGCGGTTGCTAATGACTTCTTGGCGGTGTCACATTGTCTGCGAGAGAACGCTTGCTTACTGGCTAAGCGAATAGCCGCGTATGGTCAGCACCAATTCCGGGAGATTGCAAAGTCGGAAGGCACTTGCTGATCCCACCGACAAGCTTAGACTCAAGCCAGGCTGCTGTTTGACTACGATGCACATACACGGTTATATTGGTTCACGACCAAGAAGAATCCATGCCACCTGGCTCGTGGGTCCTTAGACGGATTTCGCAATCAATGGGTATTAAACACAGAGTTGCGCTAGTGAGAATAGCACGCCTCCGTGTGGGCTCTTCGCTACGGACAAATATTCTTCTCACGCGTTACCCCGTCTTTAGTCCAAATTGCTTGCGTTCGTTAAACGCACGCACAGGACGGCTCCGTTAAACTCAACAATTTCGTCTTGGAACGCCTACCACTCAAAATGAATATTCGTTTCATATACAGGCATGTCTACGCTTGAGTGCGTACCTTGGTGGCACGTGCAGACTGCAGCCGTTGTTGGCGCTGAAGACAAATCTCAGTTTCTCCCACTAGCAATCCTACGCAAAGTGAAATACAACATCAGCTCGGGGTCACGCTCTGGCCACAGCCCCTCGGAGGCGCTCACAAGAGCCCCCGCTGTGCACCTCCGTCACCACACTTTTGTCTGCTCTCACCAGTGTTGCTGCTGAGGCCTGGATTGGCTGTGCAGCATTGCCAAGGCAAGGCGCGGCTACGGGCGATGCAACGCTAAGCAGCGCGCCGCTAGGGAAAATCCAGGCGGCGTTGTGTAGTCATCAGAAGCACTACATTCATCTTAGGTTGCCGCATTCTGCCACACAGCGGCTGTAGCTCCCCGTCCGTCCCAATAAAGGTTTCCATTGGTGAATCTACAACGCGGGATGCAGCCTTGCCTTCCCAATTATCAGGCAAAACCCTTTCAAGACAATTGAATCGGCCTATCATGCTCTCAAAGCGCTTGTCACCAGTGCGAGTTGCTACAGGTATTCGTCATGTTGTGGCCTTCTGTACACTGCGCGTATAGCTCATCCCCTTTCAAATGAACCATCGAAACCGGAGAGTTTACAGCTCCAAAGTCAAGTCGTTGCAACAATCACAAAATGCTACTTTAGGGGGCGCACAATAAATTACCTCACAGCACTGCAGCACCGCTTGGGCAATGAGCAAAGTACAGGATCTAGTGCCCCACGACAGTAGCACTGCAGAAGCGTTTTCATTTGCTAGTTGCCCATGCAGTAGGCGCTAGTGTGTAGCTAATACTCTAGCACTTGATGCGTTCAGTCAATCTGTAGGAAAATTGATGTTTTTTATTTTTTTTCAAACAGTTCGCGTGAACCTGCTGTCTACGCGAGCGATGGGCCGTTCCACTCTTCTGACAGCTTCAACCAAACTGGGTTGGGCATCCAAGTGAATGTTGGCGGAGGCAGCTTACACGCTGTGCCAAACACAAGCGACACGCCGCTCAGCTATCCCTTCAGGAACTACCGCGTGACGGTGTGTGACCAACCTTGTTGGGCAAATGCGAGCCCAAACCAGGGACCTGCCACATAACGCCAGCGAGAAGCAGCTCAAACACCCGCGTCGCTACACACTAGCCGAAGTCTGCGCCTAGTGTTGCACAGAATTGTGCGAAAGGAAAGCACCTTTTCGCGTGAGCTCCTTTACACAAAGCAAAGTGTTTTGCTTATGCTATGGCCATCCTACGATTGAATAAGCTTGCGCTAACTGGGTGGCAAGCCCAGGATATTGTAGGCATTTTGATGTCCCTCCCTGCCGTTTATTGTTCTGGCCGACGATTTTGACAAACCGACGACTGCGTATTTCTTCGCTGGAATACGTGCTCACTCTTATGAACACCGATGAATGCACATTCTTCGTGCTTGTTGGGATACCGCTCCCTACAATGCTAACGACTGACAGATACGCAACTTAAGATTGTGTTGCGGCAATTGCCTGCGCACTGGCTGAACAGATACGCCCATTTTCCAAACGAATGAGCGCAACATTTCGCTGGATGCTTTAATCTAACGATAATCTTTTGCAGCCAAATTAAACGGATACAAGCACAAGCGGCCAAATTGGACCGGCGCCACGTAAGCTCTCCCTAGTTGACGACTGTCAACAAATAGGGCCAACGAACCGGAAGCATGGACCCGTCAATTTATTTGCCGCTAATGAAAGCCTGTTTTGCACATGAACGTCCATGAGCATTCTGCCTGTTTCCTGCTGCACACAGCCTCTCAATACTGCATATTTACTTTCACGTATTTACTATGGGGGCCGTCGAAAGCGCCATGCAACCTTTAAGGAACCGGGAAGCTGAAGCAATGCATAGCATCTGATCTACTCAGGCATGCAAAACATAGAATAACCCACTTCCACGAACACCGAA
>CAJFCZ010000502.1:0-11592 GCA_904066245.1 Eimeria sp. OTU-Y | reverse complement strand
ATATATATATATATATATATATATACTACCACCACCGCTTTCAATGATAGGGCGTGCCTCATACGTGCACATCACAGCGAATCGACGCTCCAACCAACACAGCTTCAGCAAACTGGACTCCCATGCCTTACCTTCCAACTCCCGAAACTGCATCAATGCGCATACACATCCGCACCTGCCTCCACCAAACCTTTCACCCAGCACTACAACACTACAACAACCGATGGCACCGAGCCTAAGCTCATACTTCCTGGGAAAACCATCGCATCGTGCTAAAGACACGAAAAGCGGTGCCGCATCAAGCTCGGAGACCAGCCCACACGAACTGAATGGCCCCCCGTGCCCACACATGCGTATCCCCTAGCCCTCTCCCACATACACCGCATATTCTTACCGTCAGATCGAGTGACTCCGACAAACGCAAGTGCCACAGCCCTGAACGATACATCAACTGCATGACAATGCATCTAGCTAAATACACCATTCTTGTTGAACCACTTCTCATTCGACCACCAACAGAAGCCTAAAATGCACGACACATGAGGAGAAATATCAGGCGCATGCAAAAGGGGTAGCCTGCTGCCTGCACGGCTGTGCCAACTGTCCTCGAGAGCTATAAATACAGACACACCCACCTAAACTATGCTTTTCACTTTCTTTTGTTTTATCCCGAACCTGCACAAGCTACAGATTCCGCTTTCCTTTGCGCAAGCGCCATGTGCATCTGCGCAATTCGTGTTGGACGCACCATCCGCCGCATCCCGCCCTTAGCTACTCCCGTTCTCCGCGAAGCAATTACTATCACGCATGCAATAACCGAGCCAATAATTCGAAATGCTTGGGACAAATAAGCGTAATGCCGCTGCTGTCTTCAACCACATGCTGCATTGCAGATGCACTGGCGCATCAATTTACGGAGAACGCCCAGTATGGCATATTCTGTCTCGCAAACGTAGATAACGGCGCCGAAACATCCATCCCCAGAAGACACCAACACCTAGCACAGTCACTGCAGAACAAGCTCTACCATCCCCTCACACTGCAGCTCCATCAATCGACAGGCATGCACACACGCATCTGTGCCGGGCATCAGACAGCCTGGGAGACAACAGCGCCCATAACCTGCCAGAGCAGACTACTACCCTTCTACGGGCATACTTCCTGCAGATCGCAGCGCGTGATCCTAAAGCCGAAGGTTTCGCCGCGCCGTGGCCTTAGACGCGCGCACGCAACAAATGCATAAACTCTCGATGCTCATACATGCAAATCCCCAGTTCTCCGCCAAATGCGACTCACGCTCCCATCAGCACGAGCAGCTGATTCCAATCAGGGCGAAAAAACCAAGCGCAAGCTTTATTCCAACTGCAGGACGATGCAACCGGTTGTGTAGGGCGCCCCGGTCCAATCCCATGTACTTGGAAAGCCAACGGAGGGCGAAAACCTTGAAGACACGCTGGAAACATGACCAGCTTGCAGGCCGATGGCCTGCTTCCCTCGTGTCTCTGACTAGTGTGTTGCAGTCCTGCCCACACTATGTCGTGGGACGGCAAACCAGAACACAAACAAGTGGCACATCGGACCGTTGCACATCTTGCGAGCTCCCAACAGTTGAAACAACCTCGCCACGTAAGAAACACCGACCTGCACTTCGGGCTCCGTTTTCTTTTTGATGCTTAGAGCTCGACAGTGCACCACGGATTATGCGTAAGTTTGTGTAATGCGTACGGGCAAAATGCATTTTGGATGGGCTGCACGAGGCGAGTAGCTTTCGTTATTCCCGTTCACATGAAAAAAACGACCACCATGCATGTCCGGGCTACCTGTCAATACTTCTAAGCGTTTACCACAAATCACAGCCATACTACGCTTTTGAAGCAAACCACAGCTTAGCCGTTGCTGCCTCCAACTACATATTGCGCCGCAGATGCATTGCCTCATCAACTCACGGAGATAATCAAAATTGTCAGACAGTCTTGCAAATGCATATGGCAACCCAAAACATCCATCTCTAGTAGAGGCCAAAACCAAGCGCGGCCGCAACAAAGCAAGCTCCCATGTTTCTTCAAACTGGAACTCCATAGGCGGGCACGCGCACACTCACACATCCACGCCTGCCACTAGACAGCCTGAAACTTCACAGCACCATAACCTCCCAGAGCAAATCAGTTTCCTTCGAAGGGCATACACTCTGCGCAAAACAGCTCGCCATTGTAACGCCAGAGAAGGCTTCGTGTACCGCAACCATGGACCCGCGCAAGAAGCAAGCACATAACCCCCAGATGCGCAAGCATGCAAGCTCTTCTTCTGTGCCAGTTACACCGAATATTCCAACTGGCAGGGGGAGCTTATTCCGACCAGGGTAAATTGACCGATCACAAGCTCAATACAAACTGCAGAGCGACGCAGCTGGCTGCATCTGGAGACTCTATCGAGCCGCTGTTTGTTTGAAGATAAACAGGAATCGGAAATATTCTCGGCAGCTTGGCAATTTCAAGGCGTACGGCAAGCATTACGTGCATTCATGTGAACGCCTTGCTTCGTGTTTGTCTCTGCCTCGTACAACGGCATGCGGCGCCTGTTGTCACTTCCGCACCGCCAACCCCCGTGTCAACAAGCCCATGTTCGTCACTCTTGTCCTGTATATAGCGAAGCAGATAGTGTATCACCCATTACCGGTAATAGCTTGTGATGGTAAACCCTGTCCAGCAAACCCACATGGAGGCACCACGCCACTGCGTATTTAGAACGCTGGAGAACCGTGCTCATTAAGCGGACCGCATTTCAACGTCACAGTTCCTTAAAGAAACACGTACGGCCAGGGCCACTAAGGGGGGTTCCAGCATTCGGTCAAGGGCAACGCGTGTTCCGCGTAGTCTTACTTGTTTCGGCCGTGAACATAAACTGTTTAGGAGTCCTCACTTTCGTAGCTCAGGGCGCACGAGTTAACAACAACGTGAACGTCAGATGCACCGAGCTGCGTCTAGCAGCTGGAGAGGTTAGTGTTAAGCTAACTCAGTCAACTGGTGAGGCCTGCAAACAGTGTTTCCGCGTGCTACGGCGGTCTGCATGTACGGAGACGAGGCTTCGTAGGATAGCAGGTGTTTTCTCACCACGGCACTCCGCTCAGATGCGCACTTGCAAGCCACAATTGACAACAGCCCTCAGCAACGAGCATCAGGCTGCTATTGAAATCTCCCTCTAAATCCATACAAAAAAGCAAGTGTACCATTCTGTGCCTACACGAATACAATGCCGTGAACATTCAGGATGTTGCCTCGAAAGTTTGCCATCAGCGAAAATCTCCCTCCCTGTACGTAGAACTCGAAACCCCTGACGGTGTATCGAGATCACAGGCGAATAAATTCGCCGGTAACCACAAGACCACCAGGTATATCTACATTTCTTGTATTTTCTTCGAGCACTTCAGCAGCCCAACAATTCACAGGCATGCGTTACCTTCGCGTGGGACACGCCATTCACTGTATAGAGCCCCAAGTGAAGATACCTGCTGGAATCGACTTACGCTGCATGGATCTGAACCTCCTATCGCAAGTCTCCGCTTAGTCGCATCGTCAATGTTCGAAGTTCTATCAGCGTGGAGGGCCTGGAAACACTGAAGGACCAGGAGTACCGTAGCGAGCATGGCAGCCAGGGCGGCAACTGCTAAGATAGGCGACCTGCGCTGTCCCGCTCTCGGTTTGAGTGAAGAATCTGTCTGGACCAACATGGGGACCCCATTGTGTGGGAAAATCACCTCGCCACTGGGAACAGGAGCTAAGGAAGTCTCTGCCACCGTCGCCAGCAATGCCACACAGGCTAGGGATAATGTCGTAAACGCACGCATTTTGTCGGCCAAATCGATATTATATTGTTTTTATAACCAACAAAACAATGATTTCGGAACTTCAATTCAGAGATGAACAGGAAGATTCCTGCGTAAAGCAGCCTGCATGCAGAAGGCACATCTGCCCACCTGCAGTGCCAGAGCGGGCAACACCACTGACGCCTTCCTCTGCAGATGGAAGGTCATGCAGGATTCTGCATATCTTCTTCTGTAGATATTGAATAGTGTAAATTTCCTTAATATGTCTGAATGTGTTTACCCTTTGTCACGAAACAAGGTGATACGAACTTTGGTGCGCCATGTTCACTACCGCGAATATGGGAATGATTAGCCGCACGTACGTATGTGCATCTACATTGTCAGCTGGTATTACGCGGACAGAACAGCAACAGAAAATACTGAATTCACTATCCCATAATGAGGAGTCGTTCACTTGGATTTTAGCGTCGTTGGGCTGTGTGTGTAGGATGGCCTTGGGAAAGTGCTACCTGCAAAGAGGGTCGTCGATATGATTGCAAGCTGTGAAGCGCTGAAATACTTCAGACAAGAGTTTTCAAAAGCTTTCCAAAATGCAGCTGACTTCCTATCCTGCCCCAGGCCCCTCAGCCACAACGGCCTAAGGCGTTCGGTCCGCTTTGTTGTGCTAGTGGCTGAGATTAGCGTCAGTCGTCAGTCGCAGCGAGATACAATGGAAGCAAGGGATTGCCCCTTACCAGACGTAAAGGTAGGCATATCCGGAGAAACGTGCAAGAAGTGTGGATGACTGCGCCGATGCGGTAGAGATTGTCCAACGGCTGGTCGTTCGAGGATCAAAGCTGATGGGAGGCCTAGACAGCAACCGACACTACCCAGTTTAAGGAAGGTTGAACGTTTAAAGGAGAAAGACTAGGCATTGAGGGAAACGAACGTACTAAGCTGGCGGCTCATGGTAAAGGTGTGGTCTGCGCAGTAGCCATGCAACCTAACGAAATTCAAGGTTTCCCACAGTTGGAGAAGGAGTTGGTCAATATGGGAAATCGATTGGGTACAGGGAGGGAGGCAGCAAGGACAAACAAAAAAGAGTCGGCTGAGGGGTGGAAGTCGGTGTCTGTAACGGTGCGCAGTGAAAAGGCAGTGCGCGAGACGGGGAGTAGCAGAAAAGGGGACGTTAAGGTCTTAGGAGAAGATGGGGAGCAGGACGAGAGAGAAGTCGTACAGCAGTGGTGGCGGGAGATCTGAGCAGGAGAGGAGTACGGCAGGGGGGGTGTATTGTATAGTGTGGGAATGGCAGCATTGCTCCGTGGCAATGCGGCTAGGAGTTCCTGTGAAGCTCTTTTAGGTACCGGGGTTTCGAAAAGTTTCATTACTTTTAAGACAATCGGACATCTTCAGTTTAGAGTGAGGCGAGTTCCAGAAGAGTTTACTTTCACAGTAGTTAACGGGGAACAGCGACGTATTGATCGTGTCGTGAATGAATTAACGATGTGATCTGGGCATGAACGCTTCTCTGGAGATTTCCTAGTAGGCCCTGTCCTGAATGATGTAGCGCTGGGCCTTTACTGGCTAACTGAGAATAAGGTCGCTTGGTACCTTCAGTCCGGAAAGCTGAGAACCTCCGTGGAAGGCAACTGATGTGAGCTGGGTGCCTGTGTTGGTGCCTGAAAGAGGGTAGCACTATAGATGTGCGCCAAAAGGTCCCTGCAGAGCAGGGAGATGACGTACTGGTCAAGCAGGTGGCAGGCATGGCATCGGGGGAGGCTGCAGCACTCTTACGCCCTCTTCACAAGATCTACAAGTTCCACGCGAGCACAGGGAGGAAGTTACCAGTTGGCGCTTTACTCCAACAGGCTAATGCAAACATGAAGGTCTCAAGGATCCACTGTAGGTGCTATACCTCACAGGTTCTGTGCCCGACCCGTGGCGGTGGCCCCTAGGCTTTCGGACGAAGCTGAAGGCGCGTTGTGGTGAGCAGTGATTGGTGATCACATCATACACGCCGGACAGGCTAGCCTTGCAGCCCTTGCTGCTGCACGACGAGGGCGGAAAACGATGAGGGCCTTTAGCGCTATACAGCAAAGCTCGAGTGCTTTCAGTTCGACAAGTGTATACAGTGGGCAGAGCCCCAGGGCACTCCACTTGAGACATTCGAGGCGTTGCAAATCGAGAAGTATAGCCTGATTTCCTACCTACTGCGTTGCCAGCAGGAGTCCGCAGGACCACGGTATTAGCTAGCACCTGGGAAGCTACCTGCAAAGGCTGCCCTCTGTCGCAGGACTCCATAACACCTTAACTCCCACAAAGAGGGAATCGCCAAGTTGTCGGATAATGGGTTTACAGGACCAACGCATTCTCCTAGCTGCGCTCCTACGACTATGGGGGCAAGGTGATGCTTCAGGGGAGCGAGAGGTACGTCTGGTTGTTAATTACCCAGCTTTCAATGCCCTTACGATAGCCCCTGGTTTTCCATTCCCCCCTATTCAAACTATATGACAGATGCTGGGAGGAGCTGAACACGTTTTTACTCGGGGCCTTCAAGCTGTTCTTCGTCAGGTCCCCAAGGCTAAGGAAGATCGGTGGAAGAGGAGTTTCAGCTCATTTATGGACCCATTTGAACATGAGGTCTTGCCCTTGGGCCTCAAGGGTGCGCCGGCTACATTTCAGGCTAATATCAACGCCTACCTCCAGTCCCTACTAGGACATGGCGTCACTGTCTAGCTTGGCGATGATTTTTCTATAAAGCCGTGGTTTCCCAAACCATGGTGCCCTCCTGCGAAAAGCGCTAACCTGTTCTATCCGAAGTTCCGCAAGCGCAAGTTTGAGAAACGGGAACTCCCATACATGGGACACACGATTAGTGATTAGTGCAGAAGATATTACACCTGTTTGGCTTCTATCTTCAGCAAGACAGAAGCCAAACGGGCATGGTGGGAGGTGCTGGCGAATGAGAGCCAAGTGCGCCAGTTTCTCAGGACTGCAGGTTATTTCCGTATGTTCGTTGGCCCCGATTACGCGGCTATCGCCCCCATCGCTTTTTGATTTTACTCGTAAGGATGCTCCTGTAGTGTACATACACTGCAATCACGGCAACCTCTCCAACCTACCAGATTGTCGTGCTCGTTGGGCTCTTATGAGGCGTTTGAGTGTGTACGAATATGCATCGTGGCTCTCACTTATTGAGTAAGGAATCAATAATGCCACTAGATATTAAATGCTAAAAAGGGGTGTATATTTTTGACTCAAAGTGAGGGTGTACTGACACTTAGCATAAGATTTTGCAACACATGCTCGACCGTGCCTTCTTCCAAGCTGCAGCCCTTTTGGCCGCTTCGCCGGGACGAGCGGGAACAAAAGAACATTTTTCCTTTGGAGAACGAACAATGAACTAGCTTGGAGGAACTGGTTTGTTTTATTTACTGGACAGGTGTGTATGCTGAGCCTCCTGAACCTCAGTAATACTTTACTTGCGGCACGGAGAAAGGATCACTCGCTGGCGCGCTTGCAGTGGCGACCTAGAGAGGTGCCCCACAAACGAGTACCATTCGGTGCTGGCTATTAGCCAGTCTCTGTTGAGGGCATTATTTTGGGAAGGTGGCCTTACCTCTCAGTATGTTGTAAAGCAAGGCCTTGACCGAAGGGTGACTAACAGTAGTAAACTTTAGCTACAGGCACGGCAGCAATGCTAACCTAGCAATTTGCTGTGATCGTCGTGCCCGCAAAATCCTAACGTGTAGGGATGTGTTGGTTGTCACTTATTGAGTAAGTACTCAATACGTTCCTTAGTTATTAAATGCTAAAGGAGATATACGAATTTGGACCCCAAGTGAGGATCTCCTGAGAGTGCAACACGGTCTTGCGGCACATGCTAGACTGTCCGCTGTTCCCAGCCCCAGCACTTTGGGCCGCTGCACCGGGATGAGTGGGGACAGAAGAACTTTCTTTCTTTGGAAAAACAACACAGAACTATATTGAAGCCTTTGTTCTGTCTATTTTAGTACCAATAAATGTAGTTTAAAGCGTCTCACCCTGAGTAATACTCTGGCTGACGTAGGGAGACAGGGGTTGCTCGCCGGTACTCTTGCGGGATGGGACCAAGTGTAGTGCGCATGCACTACAATGGTTTCCCCTGGAGGCCTCTGGAGGGTACTAATAGCAAAGAGTACAGTGTTTATTTAAATTAATTAGGAATCTGCTTAATCTAAACATAAATTGCGGCCTCAAGGCCGTTACCGCCCTACCTACAGCGGGACCAAGGCATAGGGCTGTGCTGAGGCGTCAGCTGTAGTGCCGAATCACTACAATACGAAGTATCTGGTATCTTCAGAGAACTAGCATCTAGAAAAAAAACGATTAAAATTTTATTTAGACTCATTCATGTCAATTTGTAGACGAAATAAAATCTAATTGATAGGAATGCTCGCTAACGCCCTAAGGACGGGGCTGGCTAAGATTGTAATGCACAGGCGCTACGATGGTGCTCTAGCGGAATCTCTACATAAGTAGTTAGCTGTAAGAGAACGATTACGTAACTAATAGAAATAAATTGTATTAATTTAGATAGAAGGTAAGATAACCCAAACCAAGTATGTTCGACAACCATACCATGATGGGGCTGGCTGTGAGGCTGATACTGCGGTTGAGACACTGACTCACTGCAGAGTCAGCGGGTCAGAATCATTATTCTTTGGGTTTTTCTTTTTAAGTTTTAAGTAACTGGAATATGTTTAAGGTCATTCTTTACCTTTTTAGAACATATGAGGGAATATTTGTCTAGATGGCGTATAGATGTAGATTGCGAAAGGCGCATATGTATCAAAGGGGCATACCATGGGGTCATGCGTAGTAACAGTAGAGTACGATGTTTACTGCAATGGCGCCGGCATCACAATCGAGGCGCTGACCCTCATGGGGTCAACGACGAGGCTAACACCTTTTTCTCGGAGCTTTTTTCATATATATGTATTAAGGACTTGATATTTGTTTTATGTTTTTATTTCGATATCTGTTCCCCGCTTAGTGTAATACGCCGACGCATGGTGAGGGTGGAGTCGAGTTCCTGAGGGCGCCGAGAGCCAAGTTCGCAAACCCTAAACCCATTTGTTGTCATGCAAAAGGGGAGTAAGCTGCCAGCAACGGCAGAAACAGGGCATCCAAGATGCAACAATTCCAGCTGATATGTCTTCATACTATTGTGACTGTTTTCTGTCTTTCTCCCTAAATTGTCTTTTTGTATCTCTAGCCTTCTGTTCGTTCACAACTGCCCTCCCTCTGTTTCCCCGTTGACGCCAGGGGAGTTGTTGCCAGCGGCGGCAGAAACAGCACTTCACTCCCAACAGCAGAAAAGTAGTAGAGGACGAGTGCAACAGTTCGACGGAGACGGAGAGCAACAAAAAGCAGAGAGAACAGCTGCACAATCCCTAGCGCGCAAACATGCAGCAGGCATTGAATCCTCTATTCATTGAAGTGTCAACAAATGCGCGTGGAGCCCCCCACTCACTCCATCATAGCCGTTGCACGCATACATTGCACGAGAGGAAGCATAATATTTGCTCGAGGAAGTAGGAGTGACTGATCTATAACGCACTGACCAGTGTTAGTACGTACGTCCCTAGATGTGGACAGCAGGCTACCGAGCTCCAAGTAAACTTTTAACCGTGGGCTTTCATGTTAATCTATACAGCAGTTGAACTTGGTTGGCGCTGGGTATTCGTCTGCCTTGCAACACTCCTTGGGGCAAGTTGCGTTTGCAAACCATCTCACGCCCTCTCGTTTCGCATCGGTCCCAGGCACTCCCGCCGGAGTTCATATTTGGCCAGGGGCTGTATAGGAGGGAAGAACCTTTTTAGGAGTTCTTTGTGAACGATCATCTGACATATATAACTCTATTACATCTGACGACTGTTCTTGGATACGGCCAAGGACCATCGTTAGATATGCCAGCACCTCATTTGTAACGATGGTCAGATCTTATCCAAGGACAGTTGTGAGCTGCAGTAGAGTACCATAATGAAGATGAAATTTCGCAAAAATATTTTCTTAAGAAACCTCTGGTCTTCGATGCCTCCTCCAGGGTCTTTAGGCACACCGGCCTAAGGCTGACGCCACGTGAGGCAGGCTGAGCAGAAGTGAAATGCACCCTGTCTGAACTAGTTCTGCAAGGCAGAAACCTCTGCATAAGTTATCAACCTCCCTTCTCTGCATGCACTACCACACTTAACAATTGACAAACACTTGCCAGGCAATCTATACTCACGTTGCAGTGAAGCAGAGCGGTGCCAGCATCCCATAGACCGTCATGCAGGGATGGGAGGAACATTCATAGAGGCACTAAGCAACAGGCACGACACTGCTTCAGTTGTCTGGTCAGTACACACAATGCTGCTCGTAACGACTCCAGAATAAAACGAGTGTAAGCCTTTAATTTGTTCTGCTTTTCGCTACAGAGCCCCACCAGCAGATTAGCCTGCGAATACAGAAGAAAGCTGCACCTGCCAAACGCGAGCAAACTGTGTCCTCTTTACATATGAACACAACGGCGAATCTTAGAGCTAATTCAGGGGGTTAAGAACAGATGTTATCTGCGTTCGCACACTGCTTTTATTGCTGCTTTTACAGCTTAAAGCTTCGAAAAAAAATTATTGTAGTATAGAAATGCAGCATAGAAAGCTTCGGTGCATTCAGGGTTTACTGTTTAGGGTTCAGTATTTAAGGGTTCTTGCTAGTGTTTTTTTAAAGTTCAGATTTTAATGCTTATTGCTTAGCGCGTAGGTTTTATTTTTTGGAGCGGTTTTGTTTCGGATGGTTATCCCGTAATCGAAGAGGCGGACACTCGAAGGAATACGAACGCTTAACAGTCTGTTGTTCACTCTCTTCCACTCTCTCTTTACCTTTCAACGTTTGTATTTATCGCCTTTCTTGCCTGTTCTGTATTTGCTTATACTTCTGGCCCGTCCTGTGTATGGAGCTCAGTTTCTTTCTTTTATCTAAGGATTTTTTGTGTGTTAGCCTGTCACCGTGCGTATCATCGCCCGTATCTCTGTTTGTTTGCACCTGTATCTTTTTATTTTTCTTATTTTTATGCCTTTTTTTTTTAGCCCATATTCCTTTGGTTTTCCTTCTATTGCCGTCCGTCTCAGCTCAAGCGAGCCTCCCCCTCTTCATTTGCTGCAACGCCTTCGCTGTGCTTCTTCCTCGCACATCTCTCTGTTTCCATTAATATATATTTCCATTAATATATAAACTTTTACCTGTGAACAAGTTTAATTACTGAACTTGTTCTCCCCCTAAGGACCATAAACCCCAGAATTAGTAGTAGTAAAAGCGCACGGCAGGTCCGCAGTACAAATAGGTAGGGAGAGACACATTTTTGCTACTGCAGCTGCAGCAGCTGCAGCTGCAGCAGCAGCTGCAGTTGCAGCAGCTGCAGCAGTAGAGGCACCCGCTGCTGCTTCAGCAGCTGCTTTTGTTGCAGCTGCTGCAGCTGAAGGAGGGTGGTTGCGGCTTATGCCAAGGCATACTCGCTTATCTCGAGGAGGTTAGGTGACCGAGCCATGGAAACAGCACCCAAATGAATAAGAATGAGCAACCCAGCATATTGCAGCAGAGCACAGCGTACACCTGAGCACGCCTCCGTAGCAGATACTGTCTGTGCCTTTCTATCTTTTAACAATAACTATTCGTTTCGTTCCTCTGCTGTAGTCCCTTTCCATATCGTGTCAGTTGACCCGCCTTAAGGCTTCACAAATCGAAATTTGGGGCGGCGAGTGGGGGGG
>CAJFCZ010000501.1:0-11619 GCA_904066245.1 Eimeria sp. OTU-Y | reverse complement strand
ATATATAATGGTGTAATTACGTGTAGTTAGAGTATTCTTTACAATAATAGTTTCTTTATAAACTTATGTTTATAGTTATGAATCTACTCATAAAGACGCTTAAAGTTTTTGAATGTGTATCTTCTTTTTGCTTGCTTGATAATTAAAGGAAGAAATGACAATGAATTTTTTGTCAAAGTTTGTCGCCTATTACTGTCCTCGATACAACTAGCCGATCATTAAAAAATTTCTGAAGTAATTGCTAAATCAATTAGTTATTAGATAAGCAGGTATGTAATTACAGAAAGTAGTAAAGAAATAAAGCATTAGAGAAACAAGAAGATGGAGAAATGAATACATGAAAAAAATAAGGAATGTTTCTGTCCATCTGACCTATCCAGTGTATTCACTGCATACGTCCATTTAGTTACGTATTTAGTCGAATATCTAGAAAATTAGTTTGTCTGTTTTTTTGCATGAAAGACATGGAGGTGAAGGAGAAACTGATTGAAGAGCTCTTAAGCTCTGTCTAGTGCTTTGATACTATAGGCTTTTAAAAGTTGCAGAAATTGCTAAGATACTTAGAAAGTTAGACGCAAAACACTGTCGCCTTAGGCACAGCTTGTCCCCTTATTTGTCTCCTCATTTCCCTCCCAATATCTCACCATTACTCTCTTCGTTTGTCTTCCTACTTCTCCGCTGCATCTTTATGTGCCCCATTTCTGCTTCTTTGAATTTCTTCATCCATCCCCCTATTTGTTTCTTTATTTGTCTTTTACCTGTATCCCTATTTGTCTGCATTTGTCTCCTTTTTCTGTCCCCTTCTTTGTCTTCGGTCTCTTTATTTTCTCCCTATTTGTCTTCATTGTGCCCTGCAACTCATCGTGCTGCTGCTGCTGCTGCTGCTGATGCTGCTGCTGTAGGGCGACGATGTGCCGCTAAGAGCGAACAGCTAGAGTTCAAAGAGGAGAACCCCCCCTTCAAGCCAAAAGTTTCTGTCTCCGCGACTTCCAGCTGCCCGATGACCTCCCAGACCCTAAAATGTCAGCAGTAGCAAGCGCAACAATAGCATTAGCAGCAGCTGCTGCTGCTGTAGGCGCAAAAGGAGCAGAGAGACGGCTTTCTTGCAACCGTTCCCTTCTGCCTGATGGCCGCCAAAACCATGAACCCTAAAGCCTAGACCCTAGTTCGAGGGCTGCAGCAGATCATCGTGGCTTCTTCAGCTACCCTCTGCCCACCCAAACCCTGAAACCTAACGCATAAACCTTAATTCTCTGGCGTTCCCTGATACCCTAGCATTCAACTGCAACAAGTGACATATGAGGTTTACAGACGCCATACCTTTAAGGGGCCAATCAAGCGCTTTGCCCACCGCCTCTCTTGGGTTTAGGGTTTAGGTTTCATGGTTGGAGGTCAAGCGTTGCAGATTCCAGGCATAAGGTTTTGGGCTCTTGTTAACGGAAATTTTGGGCCTAGGTTTTCCTTACAGCTTGCTGCTGTCAGGAAAACCTAGGCCCTTGCTACTGAGGGTGTATGGTTTAAGGTTTAGGGTTCATTTCAGTTGCATAAACGCTACGGACACCAAATTGGTGAATGCTGCAACAAGGTAAAGAAGGGTCAAGAGGGCCTCAGCAGCATCCCTTAGAGGAGAACAGTAGCGAACATAGGGGCTCTTTGAGAGTGAACTTTTTAAGAGGGTTTTGCCTTTTCGCTGTGTCGACAAGTTTCTATATGGAGAGGAGATAACGATGATGAACCGCGTTGCAACGGCGAAATGAAGCAAGACGCGCGCATTTAAATGCGTGTGGGTGAAGTGTATATATATTCAACGCAAATAGCGTGCAATCGAACGAGCTCTGCTTAAGGTCCCAAGCTGACTGCAAACAAATGCAGGAAGCACCTCGCTCCGCCAGGTATTTGTGCACAGAGCCATTATTTGTTAAATGAAGAGATGGGGAATGATCCCAACGCATGAGAAATGCACAATATGTGCACAGCCATGGGCTGTTTATGGCCAAGCTCGGGGTATCTATCACCTTAACGCATATAACGCCTTCACACCGAGAAGCGTAGACCGAGCCAACATGAATGAGCTACAGAGCAGTTTGATTTCTTTGACAAATAAGCACTGCGACAGAAACTATCGAGCCAAACACCCGCCTCCATCTACTTCCTACATGCACGCTCGCTCTGGCACTTCGTTTTTAAAAACTCTTCAGGACAGCGCCGCCACCCTCAATCCGTCCAGCCGCCAGAGCCGAGCCGAAAAAAACCCACATTTGACACGCTTGCCTGGATTCGGGATAAACACAGGTGCAGCCTTGAGCGATCCCTATGGACCGTTTCCCCCCTCCCTTGCCAGTGTAGATGTGTGTCTTAATGCGCAGGTTTATCTGCTCCCACCCTAAGGTCAAGGAAGCATGCAAGTAAAACCACGTCTCGGGCCAGATGCACGACACTCGAGGGCAACAGCGCTCCCTACAGAACCCAAATCCTGCGTTTCAGCGTTTCAATACGAACAAAGACATCCAAAAACTGGATTGCCCTTACACATGAGTGTCTAACAGTAATGATCCATGCTCCCACGAGGCACCTGCTTGGCAGGTGGCGTGTCGCAGTGTGCTCCATTTAGTCTTGTTGTATCACCATTTCTCTAGTGCAGCGTAAACGGTATTGGGAACAAGGCAGAAACAGCGTCCAGCATGCCTACTCTGCATGCAAAGGACTAAAAACGTCATATTTCTCGCACATACTTTTTGTGGACTACGTGGCTCTCACAGCAGCATACCTTTCCGCGGTCGCTCAAACAACAACTTGCATCAGGCTACGTCGGGAATTTCATAGAATAAAACTAAAGAAAGCAGCTGTAAGATGTTGTGCCTGCAAATTGTACCATCCAACAGTGCCCCGTCAGCGAGATCTTCCCCATCGTTGCACTTAGGTGGCGTATGCCGCTATAGTGAATCAGCACCGTATGGGGGGGGGGAATTCCCCTGCAACCAGTTTCCCACTATACGGCGGAGTTCCTGTGCTTACTTCTGACATCTCGCTCGCCCCAAACCCCGCAAGCAAACACTAACTTCTCCGTGCGTCAAAACTGTTCCCTGTTTAGTGTCCATCGTGACAAGGCTAGCCTCTTTCTGTTGGCTGAGACCTACGTCGCATGAATGTGAGCCTCCTTCCCCAAGTTCCCGCTTATAAGCCCAGCATATGCTTGAAATTTTGTCGGACTGGAGGGTGTTGAAGCACTGAAGGACCAAGAGCACTGCAGCAAATGTGGCTGCTAAGGTGCCACCTCGTGCCACCCCCACCCTGTGTAGGTGAAGAGGCGCCCTGACCCGGCATGGGGACTTCATTGCTTAGGAAGACAACTTCGAAGCAGCGAACAAGAGCGGCCCGTAGTTGACAGTGTCACTCGCCTTCGCTAGAAATGCCGCGGAGGCAGGAAAGTGGCGTAAACGCACACATTCCACCGGTCAAATGGGCATGTTGCCGCGCTTAATGTACTATGCAAAACAAAACTCTGGATTTTTCAGTGCAGATGACGGATTGTGGTTCGTGTGAACTTCAGCTCGCTCAGCTCGGCCACACGCAGTTTGTAATAGCGTGGCCTGGCCTGGGAGTGTGCGCGCAGTTTTGCAGTGGCCCAGAATTCACGAGATCAATACATATTTCCTTCTGCATCCTTGAATTTAAGCCAGTTTAATTTCTATGCGAGAATGCACTTACCTACGAAGCTAACGGCAATACAGACGATGTAGTAGGAGCCACCATAGTTTGAGCTATTCAAGACTGTCAGGCGCATGGGGATGTGTGCTTGTGCATTATCATTTGGTCTTATTCACGCAGAACTCCAACAAAAATAAGAAGTTGAATGCAACCCCCGGCCTTGAATCATCTGGCTGTCTGTGTTATTCCATTGTGTGAGTAGCCCGTATAGGCCGAAAGTTGGCAGGTAAATTTCCATCTGCGTGGAAGCTGCCTTGTGAGGGGCATATAAGTGCTTAACGACTGCCTACAGCGTTCATGCATGTAGTAAAGGCGGCTTAACTGTGTTCTACATTGTGTGCTTTCCCAGATATGGGTTATTCTCTCTCCTAACAAGTACACGCGTCCGTTTTCATGTAATCCACCCCCCCCACTAAGGGGCGTCATTCGTGGTTCCATTAGGGCGTTGCGGGGCTACAATATGCCACGGACGCCCCGGAGAAGCTGTAAAGGGGCATCCGCACAATGAAACTGGCATATGACAGATAGAGGCAACCAAATAACATCTTGTTGCAGTAAATGCTGTCCTGCACATGCGTGGAAAAGGGGCCAAAGTCGCCGCAGAGATAGTGGGAGATCTGGACATTATCAAGGGAATGTTGTGAGCTGCAAATACACTTGAGGTGGGATTTTTCAAAAAGCAGTTGGCCTCACATCCAGCCTTGCAGGCGCCGTACGCACACCCGCCTATATGGCCCTGGAGCTGGTGAGCGATGAGATGGCCTGAAGTGCGGTGTAACGCGCCTTGCCACAATTCTTGCTGCAAGGCAGCACCATGAGCAAGTACAAGAAATCCCCCTTTTGCTGCGTTTACGAACACTGTAGACGATTGTTCAGAAAGTACTTGACAATCCCTAGTCATCCTGTGGGCACGTATATTTATGGTTATTCAGCCTGCACACGCCATGAAGTAGCCCCTGTGTATACGCTGCAGCCGTGTAGGCACCAGCTCTCCCTGGCAGGGCAGCAAAAGAGCTGGTTTGCAAGCGGTGACTTGTTTCGTGAACGAGGTTGTATAATGCCTGCTGATGTCTGGTAGACAGTGCTTCCCCGGGTATTGAACCCTTCAAGTCGGCGGCGGCGACGCACGTTCATCCCGTGTTGTGCCTTGCTTGCATGTACCCGCCATTCGCCCGCCACAACTCGGCTTGGAGGCCCTGCATCAGCTCCTGCACCCTCTTCCGTTTCCCTTCGTCTTCATCGCCGAGTGCCTTCGACCTCTTAAACGCAAACTGCGTCAGTTCGCAAAGTTGAAAATCGCTCATTGGGGTGGAACGAGATAATGGGTTTTTCTCGTGACACCTGAGTGCGCTGACACTGTGTAGTTTCAAGTGCATGTGCAGTAACGCCACCATCCCTACTTGGGGTATTTGGTAGCAGAATTAATTGCTTGTACTAAGGAATATGATGAAACCGAGGGGGAAAACGAGGTGTAAGCACGCACTTACAAAAATCACGCAAGGGGCAACTTCTCCTTATTTATCTTGCTGCTTTTAACGTTTGGCGCCTAATCTTTCTGGTTCGTGGTAGCGAGCTGCCTCTTCCAGCTGCACGATAGCAGTATTTTACGGTAATCTTTTGTTTTGAAGGGTAATCGAAGGGACAGACACTCAAACGGACTCAGCCACTATCCTGTGTGTTGCTGGTCTGCTTCCACTGTCTCCCTTTGGGTGTCACCGTATGTCCCTCGCGTCATCCTTGACTGCTGTCATCTTTGCCTTGTCTTTGTCGCGACCTGCTCATGCGTGTCAGCTTCCTGCATGTATCCGCGTACTTTTGTCTATGCGTTGGGCTGTCATATCTTTCCCGTCGTCTTGCCCTCCCCTCTGTTCTCTTAAAACTTGTATCTCTCCGTTTTTGCCTCCATTTTTTTCGCCCTCCCTCTACTATCACATGTATTAGTTCAATCGAGTCTTCGTCTCCCTCTTCTGTTTCTGTCATGTTCTTTGCTCTCCCACTGTATCTGTCCCCGTCCATATTTGCACTAGGCCTGTCTTCTGGGGCTTCTCTCTACTTTAAACTGCTCTTGGGGATCCTAAACGCTAAAATCCCAAGCCTAGGCAAGTAATGATTTCGCTGGATAGACAAAGCAAATAACACATCCATATATTCTCTGGCTGAAATGCGACACGTGGAAACACACGGTAGATTCTTAGTAGGAATAGTTGCAGGAGCACCCATTTCCCCTGCGTCAACTGTACCAGCCGCCGCTGCAACTAGTGCAGCTCAAGCTGCATAAGGATGACGGCGTAATGTTAGGGAGTGCTTCCTTATCGTGCGGATATTAAGTGAACGAGTATTTGAAGCAGCACCCCCTCGGGGAAACATGAGCAATTGAGGATATCACAGCAAAGCGCGCATGTGCACGCGCCTCCATAAGATACTTCTGTAGCAGTCCTCTTCCAACAAAGGCCACCTTTTTGCCCCTCGGCTGCTTTCCGATCCGCTTTGAGGTTCCCCGGGGGTCCCTTCTCAGTAGCCTGGAGGTGGCAAACATGCAGCAGAGGGATTCGCATCGATGAAGCCTGAAGGCTGCTGCGACCCTTGTGCTGCAGTACGGAGGCCCGTAGCATAGCAGCGGCAACAACCGTACGGCACTACTGGTCTGCTTGCTGAGCCGTGTCTGTGTCAGCGATCTCTTGTTATTAGAGTTCTGCAACGCCAGGATAAACGAGTACACGGACGGGAAGCGGGGAGCCTGGGAGTAGCAATTTGGAAAGGAAAAAGAGAAATGCAAAGGAAGGACAGAACAGATAGACATACTGGTGTCTCTGAAACGCGAATAGCGGCGTGAAACAGCCAGAGCCACAGATCAGCAACCAACTATCGCTGTCGTTTGTGGTACAATTAATTTCTTCCCTCCCCTTCAGGACAAGAGTTGAGGCCCCAGAGGCGGCTTCCAGACAGGATGGGGCTAGGAGTGTGGGTAAGCTGCAGGTAAATCTCAAATTCTAAGCGCTATACCCAAAATCCACAAGCCCTAGACCCAAGCCATAAATTCAGAACCGAAAAAACAGCCCTAAATAATAAACCTTAAGCAGAAAGCTTTGAAGCCTCAAGCGTAAAGATTAATTGCTAAAACATGAAGCCTAGAGACTACCCGTAACCACTAGACCCTAGACACTGAGCCCTAAGCACTAGACGACAAACCAAACACCCTGAAACCTAAACCCTGCAACACAGAATCGTTCGGAAGCAAGGCACAGAAAAACTCATTTTTAGAGCTTGGGGGAGACATATTTGTCCCTGATACCGGGCTTAAAACGCACAGCAAGCTACTTAGCTCGCTATCTGCCTGCACCCTACCTGGCTAGCTAACTATTCATATGATAGCTAGGAAGCCAATTAGCTAGTTATTTAGCCTGCCTTGTAACACTATCGCCTCGGAATCAGATCCAGTCGCATACAAATTGACCTGCGGCGTCAAACTTTACCCCCACACCTTATGATCTCCCTAGGGTACTTAGGTATTGCTGCCGGCGTCAATGCCGATGCCATTCTGCCTTCCTTTTGTCACTACCCCTGCCGTCGCTGCCTCTGCCTCTACCTGTACTGTGGCTGAGGCTGCTCGCTAGCAGATGTGTCCGCTGCGGGACAATTGCCGATTTGACGGTGGCTTTGTAAACCCTTCCGTGACGGAAAGGCAGACGTCGGTCCAGAGCCTCCAAGGCAGAATAGGGACCTTGGCAGAATAGGGAGCGTATAAACAGGTCATCCCCTAAAAACATTCTAAACCATGAGCCGTATATCCTGAGCCCTAAATAAAACTTGGCCCCGTGAAATGTGATCCCTAGCCCCTAAGCCCTAAGCTCTTAGCCCTAAATCCTAAAACTAGGCAACAAAATGAATCCTAAATTTTCAATCATAAACCCTAAGTCCTGTGCGGTTAATTCCAGACAGTTTTATTGTAAGAATGTTTACTGCATAATATCGCTTACTGTAGTTCTAAAGAGTACACTATACAGGGATTACAACGTGCGGCTTGTATCGGATGTTATTGAACACGAAAAGTTGTCGTGTACGCCGTACTGCGCCTTCGGCAGTACCTTCAAGATTACAGGACTTGTGCAATTCTGCGGCATGCAAGGCAAGCTTGTTTCGGTGCATTTTCTCGAATGCAGTAAAAACGGCAGGGCGTACGTACTTACTGGCGATTAAATAAACGAACTTCATGGGTAAACCGGCCAAAATGCACATACTGCCTCACTCTTCTAGCCCTCTGGAATATACGCCGATGGGGCATGTACTTCAGCAGACGCTGCGAAGGCCTGTTCCATTGCTTGGCTTGACGCTTCACTACACTACATTGGCAATCGGTGAGGCTTCTTTTCGTATAGTTCCTGCTGAATATCCTCCACCCTCATTTGGTGGCTGCACGCTATTCCATGTTATGCTGAGAAATTGTTCCATGTGTTCTATGTACTCAAAGAATGCTGGTGGAGCCAAAATGCGCAGGCGACCATACGGTATACAAAACCGCACCTACCGCTCCAAGCGGCTTCTGTGGTTTGCGTCAAATGGAAACCCAAATATTATCTGCATTTCAGATTTATAGTTAAAGCAAGCACGGTGTACCACGGTGGCCGCGATGACACCCACGGGGGATGCGTTCAGAATCGAGGAAACAGCTAGAATATTTCATTGCCGTCCACGCACGGCGTTCAGAGCTTTCAAAGCCACCGTTAAGCATTGTATGTAAGCACAAATCCTTTGCATACGCAATACATTTGCAAAGGGGTCAACACATGTTTTTATGGAAGATTTTGTCCATATAATCCTGCACAGCGTTTCACATTTCTGCGCTCTGCATACTTACAGGCGGCTGACGCATTACATGATAACCAGCGAACGCAAAATACATACTATATATAAGATAATAGTTCGTTAGCAGCATATATTCCACACAGAATTTCCTCTGCATGCAATGAAACGCAAGCACATGCACCTGCGACACAGTATGACTCCATAATTTCGTCTCCAGACACGTGGTGATCTTAATATCGCCAAGCACTTCCTGCAAGAAACCCCTGCAGGCAAGGTCCTACGGGCCAAAGAACTGCTGTCAGAAGGCAGGCACTCGCGAAAGGGTGCCTGCGCACTTCAACGAAAACCGCCTCAAGCCCTGGAGGAGCCATGCTTCCAAACGGTGGGCAATCACGCCTCAGATTCATTTCATAAACTATCTTCATTGCATCCGTTCTCTCAAAATGTCTGTCTTTGTCTAACTCCATCTCGTTCAGCACAAACGAGACGCAAGCGAAACCAACTTCGCTAACAGACGAAACAAGGAATACAGGTGGCCGCTTCTGTCGTTCCTCCTGCATTCTACGTCACAGCGACGAAGTGGTCTGCTGGTGCGCATCCAAATACTTCTCTGCATCACACAACCATCTGCGACCTTTCTGCAGACCATCAACAGCAACATGCCACAACCACCGTCTTCGCAACCGCACATCCACCCAAACAGGACTCAACCCGTTCACGCATCCTGTGTCTCTTTGCATACGTCTGCTAACCCACACAGCAAAGCCATTGCTTGCCACCGCTTCATTTGACAAGAACCAACTACACACTGAATGCTATACAGTGGCCTCACCAGAAAACACAACTCATCTCCTCGGGAACACCGCGTCTACTGCCATACGCCTTACATCGTAAATTCATTTGTGGCCCTTGTACCGAATCTCCGCTAACATGCTCAGCTCGTCCAATGCTGCGGTTTGGGCTACAATACGCGCCCTGTGTGAAGCACCACTTCTACTGCCGTGCACTATTACCCATTCATGCAGCTTGCTGGCCGCCCTACAGATGTAGACCGAACCACATTAACGCCGACTACATAGCCAAATACGTAAACACCTTCAACGATATGTGGATGTTGGAAGGCCACAGCAGACCACGCTACTCACCTCCTGTGATACACCGCACCCATTGCCGCACACCATGATCCTATATGTAGATGCCCGAGCCTATCGAAGGAATAAAGCCACAAGCGTCTGCTGTAGATATTGATATGCGGCCAGGAAAGTAGTGGTAAGCACAAGACCCATGAAAAGAGCTCTACCCACTGCAACGAACCTTTTCGGACGCCCTGGTGGAGAGATGCTTGGAAGCGGTCGGCAAGGAGAGTTCGGACTTCTTCCATAAACTATCTCCATCACATAAATTGTCTCAGATAATACCCTTGCATTCACATACCTCACTGTACCTGCCGTTCAACAGTTCCATCTCGTTCCGCACAAACGAGACGCAAACGAAACCAACTTCGCTAACAGACGAAACAAGGAATGCAGGTGGCCGCTGGTGGAACGGTAGTCGAAAATGTACGACATGCACGGATAAAGACCGCGTGCATACAGACGGGGGAGCCTGCTACTCCCTACTCGTCTGTGCCTATCGTTCTGCAGTGCTGTACACTCCTTGCCGTAAGATGCCAATCTCTAGTGAATATTGATTTCCACTCCTCACCCTGCAACTTCCCAAAATTGCATGCATACGAATACACATCCACGCCCTAAAAAAAATCCCTTATATGCAGCACTACGCACGCCCAGCAGATGGCACTGTGCGGAAGTGCATACTTCCTTGGAAAAACAGCGCGCCATCATAGTTCCACGAAAAGCGGTGCCCTATCAAGCTTGCAGAAACGCGCACACACAAACTTATTGACCCCACGAGCCCACACATGCGCGTCCCCTACCTCTCCCCCTAATACACCATATATTCCTCAAGTCAAACTGACTTGATTTCAGCCAAGCCAACTGACAGCGGCTGTAACGATATACCAACTGCAGGACAGTGCACCTGCCCGCACAAGGCGTCATTGCCGAACCCTTCCTCGTTCTACGACCAAAGGTAATCGAAAATGTGCGAGACGCACAAAGAAGACGAATTCAACTTCGCATACAAACGATGCGAGGAATACGGGTCGTTGTTTCTGTCTTCCCCCTTGCACTCTACATCACAGCGATGAACAGCTTTCTCGGTGCGCATCGCAACTCTTATATGTATTGCACGGCCCCTTGCTAGCCTTCTGCAGACTGCCAACAGCAATCCACCCCACGCACTCTCTGCACACATCCACCGAAATACACCTCAACCCAGGAACCCATATTGTCCCTTTGAATACGTCCCCCAACACACACAACAAAGCCATTGCTTGCCCCAGCCTCACATGACAATAACCAACTAAACACTGGGTGTATAAACTGGCCCCAGCAGACAACGCAATCCATCTCCTCGGGTACACCGCGTCTGCTGCCACATATCGTACATCGTAAACGCATTCGTGGCTTTTGGAGCAAATGTCCGCTACCTTGCAGCAAATGCCTGCCAACATGCCCAGCTCGTTCAATGCTGAACCGATGTGTGCAGGCAGCACACAGGGGCCGCGTCCTCGTTGTTTGACTCCGCCTAGTGTTTTAGAGGGCTGCAAACAGCTTGCTTGATACGAGCCGAGCTCGGACGAAAGCAAGCTACACATTCATACCTCCTAACTCCTCCAAACTCAGAGCAGCTTAGCCACCCTGACAAAACCACAAACAGCCAAACGTATTACGATTAGAGCCCCTTTTTATAGAACCATTGTATTACCAGGCACCTGCAAAACAAAATATGTCCCGTGTTTCTTTGTGCAGGCGCCAGACAGATGTGCACAATTCGTGTCGAAATGTGCTGCAGATATACTGCCTCACCAATCCTCTGAAATAGTTTGTGACGTCAGGCTTTGATTGGCAAACGCATAGAACAATGCCGAAACATCCCGCCTCAGTATGTACCGTCTCACACTGCTACCCGCTAAATGTGCACTCTTGCGCATATGCATGCATGACTGATGCCAGACAGCCGGAAACCTGATCATGTAAATAAGTG
>CAJFCZ010000500.1:0-11624 GCA_904066245.1 Eimeria sp. OTU-Y | reverse complement strand
GGGGAAGACAACGCATACGAGTCTTAATTGCCGCTAGTGCATTTGATGGCTGTTTCCTGTTCACACGCTTAGTTAGTCGCCAGTTTGGGCTAGCCCGCAGTTGGCCACCTCCATCCGAGGGGCAGCTAGCCCACCACAGTAGCGCAGCGGTGGGGCTGGTCACCATTAGAAGTGTAATTCACTTGCTACTCGAATTTGAGAGTAAACAGACGAACAGCTGTACAATGTGATAAACCGACAGGCTACGGCCACAGGATTGTATAAGGCCCTGTCCAATCCAGCGAAATGCAGATCATGCCGCCTTCATGTGGGTCCAGTTGCGCAACATACATAACACCGCTTTTTACCTCCGGAAGCAGCACTGGCAAACTACATGCAGGCGCCTGCTCATTACCGTTGCAATTTAATACACAGAGACGACACTTTCTTCCCCGCCTCGCAGTTCTACGGGCCTCTCCTCATTCCCATTCCCTGGAAATGAGACACTTCGGCTGCTACTGCGAAAGATACACCGCCGCTTCCAACGTTAACTGGAAGGGATCAGTGCAGCCAAAGGGTAGATGGTTCCTAAACGGCACAACTAACGTTGAAGCACTGCCAGTCAGCGCCGCTAGCTGTGCGACGATTCCCATTTATGCGTTTTCATCTGTTCCATGGTCCTCCCGATCGGGGAGGCCTTTCCAACCAGCAACGGGTTGAGTTCGCTGAGGCTGGCCGACTTTCATTGGGTTCTTTCCTGGGTGTTGCACTGGCATAGGCGTCTGCTAACAAGCAAAACCAGCAGCAATTCACTTGCAACTGCTATCAAGGTGTCAACGACCCCAGTATCAAGGATCTCACGTGTATCGCTGTAGGCAACAAAGACACGCTTGCGAAATATGCATGGGACAAAAGGACTTCCGCGAGCACATGCGGGCTGTGAACATATCGGCGTCCCATAAAATGCCGTTGTTTTAAACGACTATATTTTTAATCGTTCGCCGCAGTTTGCATATCGAGCTCCCAGTCTGTCGTATCCATCACATTCCTACGCAGTTTAGCCAGCTTGTGCTTGCCTCTAAGAAAGTGACGGTAAAACATGAATATATTTCGAGGCAGCTGAAACGCCCAGTGTAAAATGCCATGCGCCACTACACCTCTCCCACATGCTGTCCGTGTGTCGAAGCAGCAGGAACACACTGGCTAAAAGATTGCCCTTCGCCGAGGTCGCCTCCTCTTAAGGTCTCCCCGCAGCGGCGAGTCCCCTTGAGGTGCCACTCGCTCCGAAGCTGCTCGTGACGCTGAGCGAAACCTCCTGTACCGACTTGATGTGAACATCGACCGACTCCCCAGAACCTGCCAGCCGCCGCCCTCCGCTCTGGTGACGCGCGGGCTGTAGATTCTGCGGCGAAGCCATCAGGGCGAGAAGCGGAGGATGGATACGCTGCGGCAGCAGCATCGGGGCCTGCTTGTACGTCTGAAGCAGTGTTTGGTTGCACATACAGCACTCGAATCTTTTGCGCGGCCGCTGCCGCGTCCCTCCTGACCCACCTCAGCCACTGACAAGCCAGCGCATGTGCTCTCTGTTCACCTAGTACGGTGCAGCAGATTATTTTTTTGAAGGAGCAGATGTCTCACTGAATCAAAGGCCGTCGCTACGTAACAGTCTGAGCTGATTTCCAGGTACACCCGGGAAATAACAACAGTGCGGGTTCTCGCAGTGGTGTCTGCCTTGGCTGCCGGCACCCTTGAGACAATGCTTGCCTGGCGTACACCGCGGCAGTACGGCGATCTGCGGTGAACTGTAGAAGACACATCACCTGGAGCGACGCGTTGTGCTTCTGTCTGCGATCCTACTGCTGCAGTTGCGTTTGCTGGTGTAGTCAGTGATCCTGTGCCGGCCAAGCTTAGTGCCGCTTCGGCCTCTCCAAGGTCAATAAACCTCTCAGTTTCAGATGTGTGTGAAGTACCGGAAGGAGATTTGGCCCCTGCACTTACAACAGTGTCTGCCTCTACTGCCTCCAACCTGACTCTGCTGAACACTGTTGCTGCGACTGCTGTCACTGCTTCTTGTCCCTCTTTGCTACTGTCGTTGCATTCTCGTCAAGGGCGCTACGCGTGTTGCTTCCGCTAGCTCCACGGGTTGCACCACCGAAAATCCCCCTAGCAGCACTTGTCTTGTTTGCTTTGGTGCTGCGGGAGACGCAGCTCGCACCGCAACAGCAACGGGGACTGCTCCCTCGTATATCGAGCCAGTCCGCAAGACAAGCCGTTCTCTCGTTAGCTTGGGGCCCCGCCCGCTGGTGCTGCTGCCCAACTACATAACTCTGCAAGAGCTGCCGATGCGGTTGCCGCACGCGCCTCCTCCCTCCTGAGGCAACGCCAGGTCCCGAAAGAGAGATGCCCGTGCCTGCTAAAGCAGAAGCTGGATTCCCGGAAGCTGATCCGGTTGCCGCCGCTCCTGTGTTTCCACCAAGAAGGCCCTCACCTGTTGTGGAGGAGCATCCCATTTGCCCTGGAGCTTGTGCCTTCCCTGAATTCGCTAGAAGGGCATGGCGAAGAGATCGACGAGGCCCGCGATGATCTAGAGATGCAGCTGGAGTTCCTGCAGCAGTAGAAGATGCCTCATCTGCCGCAGCATGGGGTGTTACTGCACATGCTGCTCCTGCAGCACCCACATCCGCTACGACACGACGAAGCCCCTTGCCGCAGGCGCTCTCATCAGTTGCAGTCAGGCGTTGGAGAAGCGCCAGCTTCCACAGAAGACCGCGCAGAATTCTTAGCTCCACGACCCCTGCTGAATGAAGCAGCAACTTCGCTGCAAAGTGCTGGTTGGGGGGAGCTGCCACAAGAGTTTCTGCTGCCGCGGTGCGAGTCGCGGGCGTCCCCGTGTGTTTCAGCTGCTTCACGCTGCTGTTCTATGGAGCCAAGAGCAGCAGCAAGCCTGGTAGACTTCGTCCGCGCCGCACCCAAACGGGATGGGAGTGAAATTTGCCTGCCCGTATTCTGCAGAAATACCGACGACCGTGTAATTGCTCCGCGGCATGACTGGAGGGAAGGAAATGCCCCAGTAGTATTGTCTCCTCGATCCACCGTCCCACTCAGTGCAGACGGCAACAGCTGAACTGCGGATGCAGCGTTGGAAGATGACACCAGGCCGGTGCCCTGTGCTGCTGAGGCACCGGCTGTATCAAGCGTGTTCAGGACTGCATGCGCCTTGTCACTGGGTTCCGCCAATCGGCTCACGGTCACTGTTTGTTGAAGCCTTGAAACGTGCGCTACAATGCATATTTATTCCCCTCTCAGCAGGAGAAGACGCTACGACGGAACTGAGAAAAGTCGGACGATGGGAGCTGTCCATAGAACTCCACATCGAGAAGTATACATCACTGGTACACTGCGCGCCAATGGCGGAAGAGGATCTTCTGTATAATTGGGTCATCGCTGGGCTGGCCCCCGAAGGGAAGCAGTCGGTTATCGACTGCGCGGAGGAGAAAGACTAAGGGGCGGAAGGTTTGAGCTCCCGAAGACAATGGAGCACCCCCGCATAAAAGATAAGAAAATGGCCATTTCCACAGCGCTAGTTGAGAGGGAAGAAATCAGGTGTAGAAACGGTCCAGATTGAGAGCCTACTGATATTTTTTTGGAACTGTGAATTCCCAACCTGCCCCAGAAGGTTTTAAATGTGGTGGCAGACAGCACGCACCGTGCTCAGTATCCATGGTGCTGGAGGGGCGTATGTAGTAAAGCATCTACTTCTCTTGCATTAAACAGGGCTGTATAGTTCGGGGCCGCAGATATATATTCAAGAGTTCGTTACTCTTTATCGTTTAGGGTATTTACTCCTTGCTTATTCTCTCCTTTCGCTCGAGGCAACATCTTTGTGGGGATCTCATGAATTCTGGTGTGGGCCCAACGGTTGAGTTTCTATTGGAGTTTACGTTCTTGGGTTAAGAAGAAGAAAAGGACTATTCATTTGTAGTGGATTTTGCCGAAATGGAATATGGTACTTAAACTCATAAGGCCCGGCGTCTTCCGGCGACGGGATATGTAGTCGTTTACTTTAATTATCCCCTTCTTTAATGATGCTTACTAGCTGCCTTTATGCACACATATTTGCGTGTGCGTAAATAGGTGAAGGCGTGGTCACTGCAGGTATGAGGCTGGCCCTGTTGGTGTTTACTCTGTTGGTAATGGCCGGTTGTGGTGGTTCCGTGTCCTTTTTTCATTAATGAAGTCGTCCATAAATGTGAGTATGGAGTAATTCTACTTCCTTTGCCTAATTCCTGGTAAACAGACGTGTCGATTCGAGCAGCAGCCGCTCGCTCAACAAGGAACGTGTTGCGCGTTGATGCCATTGTTTGTCTTTTAAATGCAAGTCTCATTTGCTTATTCATCTTTTATTATCTTCTTTCAGGAGCATTTCGAATGAAGAATCCGCTGCAGCTTCCTATACAGTTCGTTGGCTGTGCCGGTGTACCCCTGGTCTGACATGCCTGCACTTGCTGGAGTTGCATTTCTGCCTATTTTTTTTTCTTCGTTTCCCTTCGTATTTATATTTTAACTCACCATTTTATGTTCGATTTCAGCTTCACGAGGCAACACAGACAGCGAGGTGGTCCGCGGAAATTGGTTACTCTGAGGCTGGGAGGCTCGACGGTTCAATGGTTGCAGCAGCTCCTGTTCTGCTTTATAATAATTCAGTTTTCTTATCCATTTGTTTATTTTACATTTATTTCAATAGAGGGGATATTATGGGTCAGTTTGTGCGTTAATTGTACAAGTAGCCCATCAGCAGCTACTCACCGCGGTGTAGAAACCATTCTTCGTTCGTCCTTATCTTGGAAGCCGCCTCTAATGAAACTGAAGGAAGCATTAATAATGCGCTGAGTTTCAACTATCAATGCCTCCTTGTGCCTTTTGTTTCCGTCACTAGTCTGCCACTCGCTGCGGCAGCAGCAACAGCAACGGCAGGAACAGCACTAGCAGCAGCGCTACTGCTGCAGCCACGCTGCTGTTGAGTTGAATCCGCAATTCGCGGAAGTTTCCGAGTGTTAATGGGGGTTGCAGCCTCCTCTGGTGTGGACGGCGATGCGGTTCCAGGAGTCGATCAAAAGGAACCGCTGCAGCAGCAACAACAACAGCAGCAGCTGCACTTCGTGTTGGGAAGGGAAGCAGCAGCTGCGGATTCCCCTGTAGCTCCGGCAGGTGCAGCACGAAACTTGCCCGCAGCCTATCACAACCCTTCTGCTCCAACCGCTGCTGTATCTGCTACCGCGGCTGCATCTTCTGCGGCAGCAGCAGCAGCTGATGCTGGTGGTGTGGTTGGTTTGTCATCTGTATTTTTTCCTCCTCCCCAGAAGGGATTGAGAACCATCGATGTGCAGTCACTTTTTCGGTTGCCTAAGTTGGCGTTGGCTTCGGCAGTTTGGCCAGACGAGACTTCTTCATCCGGCCCTTTAGCAGCAGCAGAAAAAGTGCTGCTGCAGCAACAGCAGCAGGGTGGCCTCCTGGATCCGATCCCAGCTTCAGCTGCACAATTTAGTCGCTACAAAAAGCTGCTCCTGCGTGACCGTCTCTCCTCCTTAGAAAAGAAAGAAGAAAAGGAGATGAGAAGGGCGCAGGAGGGGGGGTTAAGAACAACTGCAGCAGTAACGGAAGGCCAAAACGCCAACAGAGACGACTGGGCTGTACGTAAACCTGAAGAGGAGGAGTTTGACTTCGTGTCGCTTTCTGGCCTGGCAATGAGGGAGACGGGGATCTTCCCCGATCCCTCACTCGGCTCTCTCTCTCGATGTGTTGGTTTTTATAGCACTTTAAACAAACTGAAGCTGCAGCTGCAGAAGCAACTACACCAAACTGAACGTAAAATGGAACTAAAGGCACAGAGTAGCAAAGGAGATAATACGTGCGACGGCAAAAGCGGCGACAGCAGCAGTAGCCGCAGGGGGGAAACAAAGACTGAGGAAGGAGCCAGGACAGCAAAAGGCGCTTGTTTCGAAGGGCGCTCGGGACACGGCCAAAGAACCCCTTCTAAGCAGGAGCTGGAGCAGCAGCAGCAGGGCGAGACCAGACAACAGCAGGAAGATGGTTCCGCGTGTGCACGCATTGACGGCGCATTTGTGCCAGTTTGTTCATCGCCGACTGATGTTGCCGATGCTCCTTTTGCTGCTTCCGTAGCAGTTCATCAGGAGCTGCTGCAGTTGCAATGTCTGTGCATGCAGCTGCAAGAAGACATACAGATCCTACATAGGGCCTGTGGCGAGCTGCATGCACTGCTACAGGGGGTATGGCAAGCGGCCAAGATGCCACTAAACCACAAAATAAACAAGATTGAATTCAGAGAACTTTGGTGCTGCGGGGCAGATAATGACGAGCAACAAGTGCAACTGGCAGATAAGATATTCGAACTATGCAGCCAAGGCGCCCGTGGACTTGAGCGCCACACACCCAGCAACAGCAGCAACACTAACAGCAGCAGCAACAGCATCTGCAGGTGCGGGTGTGGGGCTGGGGGTTCAGAGCGGCTGGCGTTTGCAGATTTGTTGTATCAGGTGCCCCCCAAGGCGCTGGAGTGTATGTGGTGTCGCGCCGAGCTGCGCCGACAGAAGAAGCAGCAGTATCGTTACTTTTGGATATAGACCATTAAGTGGATGACGAGTTTAAATGAACTTCTCCCTGCAGTTCCATCAACGCCATGCCGTGTCCCAACGAGACAGGCAAGGTCTGTACAACTGCGTGTATGCAGCCCCCATGGCAGCAGCAACACGTATAGGAGTAGCAGCAGCAACATAGGAGGAACAGCAGCAGCAGCCATGCTAGACGCATAAGCAGCACTAATAATAACAGCACGAATTGCTTCACTATAAAAGCTGCTTCGAATCCGCCAAGAAAGGCAACGAGCTGCGCCTGCAGCCGTTTGTATGGGAGCCCACTGCCATGTACCGAACATTTCGCTTAATGAAGCACCTAAATACCATAAATTCGTTCAAGCCATAAAAGGTAGGTACCGTGCATTGCATAGCGACTGGACACAGTTCGTTTTTTTGTGACTACTGTTGTTGTTACGGCTGCTGCAGCGGCATCTCTATTCTTTCTGAATCTGCACCACGCGGATGCCGTTCCTACCCCCTTCGTATTTAAACCAGCGACCAAGGCGGCTCTCGGTGCTCACAGCAGCAACAGCAAATGAGTGATCTCTAGACAGAGATATGCCATTAACTGCTCCTCCAACCCCAATGCCTGCACCAGGCACTGCTCGCAGAGAACCCCCTCCTTTCTCTGCGTACACACACAACAAACGCAAGCAAACAGAGATGGCAGGGGGCAAGAGAAGGGAAGGGACAGACAACTTAATGAGTTGTTCATGAGCGTGTTTTCTGGTACTCAGTGCACCACCTGTCTGCACCGTAGGAGGTGTATGCATGCATGCGCGAGACAATCAGAAAGAATTCCATTTAATGAAGTCTTCAGGGTTTGCTGCTGCATGCACGCGATGTGATGTGGAGGCACATACACGTTAACACTAGATAAACGTGTACACAGAAGACAACCAGGTGAACAGACGGCACGCGAGGACACAGGAAACGAGTACACATAAGATAAACGCGCAGAAATTATACGTGTAAACAGAATATAAGGGTCCACGAAAGATAAAAGCGTAAACGGGGGGTAGACGAGTAAATACGAGGTAAACGAGGAAGAGGCGGAGCGTAAACGAGTAGACCGGAGGCAAATAGTGAAACCCCATCCAAGCAAATGGAATGAAAGCCAAGTGAATTTAAACAATTAGTCACGAACTAGAATAACATACTGGCCGTTTGTGTTGCCTCCCAGAGCTGCACGGTCCCTTCTTCTGTGCCCACGAGAAGGGCGTCAGTGAAGGGGAAGGCACAGAGGGCAGAGACGGCTGACGCAGCTGCGGTAGCTCGTAGTGGTGCAGGGGCCTTCTGCAGCGCTTGAAGGGTATAGGGAGCTCCTGAGGTGTCCTCTGCTTTACAAGAAGCAGCAGCAGCAGTATGCTGGCTGACCCGCACACAGGACAGGGGCCGCCTGTAGCTGCTGTTGAACAACGCCAATAGACCCCCTTGGGTTCCACAGGCAAGCAGAGAAGGAGAAAGTAACGAAATGGAGTCCACGCAAGACCCCAAGGGGGGAAACGCAGTGTGAGTATCTTGCACGAGCTGCAGATAAACAAAACTACGCAGAGAAGACTAAAACTAGAGGGGAATGACGAGAAACGCAGGTTTTAACACAGACTGATCTGTATAAGGAGAGGACAACAGGGTGTTGTGCATTCTATTAATTGTTGCTTCCGTGCTCCCCCGGGCAGCCCACAAGAGAGGTATAAAAAGAGGCCAACAGATACGGGCAGAAGACAGACTGTCGCACCGTCACGATGAAACAGAGAAAAACAAAACATAACGCAGAGACGGCCGCGCATACACTCCAACGAGCGAAAAACCCAAAACACAAAACAAACACAAACAAGCCGAAAAGCACCATGACTTGGCTGCCAAGGACAGACAAAAGTGCATCTCTACCCCTGCTTCCCCACAGATTCCCTAAACCCTACGCCCGGAATCATCAACAACGGAGGGGGTTCTAAATATGGATGCTGCTGTCCAAGCATCACGATTCGTCATCTGTTTCTGCTCTTTCTAAGGCCCTCCTGTTAAATATATTACTCAGTTGTTGCAAGACGTTATTCAATTATACGGCAATGCGCTTGTTGCGCAGTTCTTGCCTCACTTTCCAATTTCTGAGAGAGCCGTCGTTGCCCCCCGTTATGGGCTTGTTCGCCTGCAGGGTGTCAATACAGTTGACTTCAGAGGCGTGGCCATAAAAACAATTAGAAAAGCTCCGGCAACTGACACTCCAACTTCTGATTGATTTGTCCGCGCTGCAACTCAGTAGTTCACTTTCTGTATCCACATCCCCCAGCTTTCCCCCGTTTAAACACAGGCCAGTGACAGCGCCGCGGTGTCCACGCAGCTCAAACATACACCTAAAAACAGAAAAGCGTAAAAACGAAGAGCAAAAGTGCAGCAGCTGCTGCATATGCTTCAACACCGGTAACAGCAGTTGCAGTGGCAGCAACATCGGCATATCTGCGGTTGAGCAAACACCGTGAAAGCAAATTGCATGAGTTGCATCACTTGTCCATGGCCCGAAAACGAGCACGCACAGCAATCCGGTGTATGTGCACCTACACACAGGCATGCAGATACAGATAGAGGTCCAAGTGGAAGTAGAAGCCTGTATGCATACTTCTCATTAGAAGCGCGCGGGTCCCAGGCTTTAATTGTCTGGTCGGCACCACCAGAGAAGAAGAGGCGTTCATCTTCGGTAACACAGATGCTCAAGACAGCTCTAAAATGGCCTCTGCAATTCGCATATTTGCTGCTGCCGTTGTCTGCTGCTGTCATGAAGCAATTCCGCTGGCCCTTGAAGATTTCCTTCTTCCCCGTCTCCAACTCCCACCGAATCACACAGCAGTCCTTCCCCCCCGTGTACGCATACCCCCGGGGGCCGCTACTGCCGCCGCTGCTGCTGGGGTCGCAGCTACCCTCTCCAGGGAGGGCTACGCATGTGACTGGCAGTTTGTGGCCTCTGAAGAATCCAGCGTCCTTCAGACGAAGACGTGCAGCCACAGAGGACATCTGGCGAGAGGAGAGCTGAACAAATACCAGCAAGACGACAAGATAGAAACGCACTCATTGCATGCACTGGCCACGCATGTATATATCCTCAACAGCAGAGCAACAGTAGTAGGATAAATTAATGAATGGAATGAAAGAAATAAGGAAATAGCATTGGCAGATCCTATCGACTTCTTCGGGGAGTTGGGGAAGGGGGCAGGTTAACGGACTTTAACTCTTCCTGCTTTCTTCTTGAGTTCTGCCGCGAGCGCCTGCTTGGCGTCTCCATCATACTCAAATATATCATCATCATCCGACTCCTCGTCATATTTGTCGTCGTCGCTGCCCTCTGAGGACTCAAATGCTGGATCTGCTGCTGCTGCTGTTGCTGATGCTTCAGAAGCAGAGGGGACGATGTCTGCGAAGTCCTTCGTTTGCCGCCTCCCTTTGGCTGTCGCGGACACCTGGCGAAGATAATCCTGCGCTATCCGCAGACGAGCCTCGTCTGTTGTTCCGTCAGCTGCAGATTGGCACATGCATACATGCATGCATCCATCCATCCATCGGTGCATCCATCGATACATCCCCGCACACAGGCTTGCATGCGTGCAAATGCAGGTGCGCAACTGGCGATGTAGACGGACAAGATATGCATGTAAGCTATACGGAAGCAATCAGATCAAACGGTAAATCCAATACCTAGCTTGCATATGCATGCATATACGAGCCCATATATAAATATGCAAACGCATAGTTGCGTTTATACATAAATAGGAATATATATTAAATTTGGACCTTATGTAGCAAACCAGCAACTAGGTTTAGATTTCAAGAGACGAGAGTTGTCACAGAAAATCATTTATATACTCTTGGTGTGCAGGCATGCCCGCACACAATTGCAGCTCATGAAGCCCCCAAATATTAACTGCTGTCGCCATTCCTCCACCTTATATTGTTTTCATTAGCTGACTCGTCTCCCTCCCACACCGAAGCTTCCTCTCAAATAGATTCAAATACCAGGGGTAAGCCGGGGTGCATACACCGCTGTTTCGCTGCAGGCAGTTCTCCTCCAGAGTTAGTACTAAGCCGGTACATCCAAACTATACTTTTCCGTCATTACCTGCATCTGACTCGCTGTCCGTCTGAGGGGGACTGTCTGCGCCTGAAGCCGAGTCTGAATCGACATTTTCATCTTCTATGCGTCTTCGTTTGTTTGCCGCTGTCGCGTTGAATGATTTCTCTTCTCCTCCTCGCGAGCTCTTTGACAGTCTTCTTCTGCCTGTCAACCCAGAAGAACGTAAGCGAGAAAAGCGGGAGGCCCCCTTACCTCCGATGTCAACCATGACGGGTGTAGGGGGAGCAGAGTTAGAGAGTTGAGAAATACCAATAAACGGATGACCGCTGAGAGACTCGGTAAGTGAATTTAAAACGAAAGAAAATAAAGTGAGCATCTGTGGCATGCTCTAGGGGTAAATTAAGGAGGCATGTTGCATGTTCTGCGTGGCCCCAATCAGCCACTGCGTCTGCATGCACCAAGCCGTTGGGTTTGTTGCGCTGTGCAAATGTAACCTGTCTACTCCTTCCTACTATTATTATACTAGGTGGTTCTATGTGTTATTAATTTCAATTCAAACGCTCTTGTAGCAGCAGACTACAGGGAGAGAGGGTATGCCAACTCTGTTGCACTGCGCTGCGCCCCACAGTCCACAGTCGATCAGAATCGAGGTGTAGTGCACTAGCACTACAATGCACTGTTATAGGACGCTAGCTAAGCTGTAGAACACTAAGTCCAGACTATAAAAGACCTAAGTCGGTGCATTAGACACATAGATAGGCCGATACTGGGCAAATTAGGTAATAGATGACTGCAAGAGACCCGAACTTGCCCCGCTATGGCGTAGGCGGCCTCCTCAGAGCCGCTTCCGGCTCGCAGGACCGGCGCTGCCGACGGTCGTCCCGGTGGAGGCGCCGGTTGGTCCGACTATCGGAACTAAAATGTTTCCT
>CAJFCZ010000499.1:0-11645 GCA_904066245.1 Eimeria sp. OTU-Y | reverse complement strand
CCATGGAACTGTTCAAGAGAACAGTCTAAGGCGCTTGTAGACAGCAGAAGGGTCGCAGCAACGCGGCAAGGCGAGCATTTAAACCCAGCGCCCGGGACACCGGTGAGAAGTGAGGGTCAAAGAAGAAGGAAGATAAAATAACAGCACGCAGGAGACAACGGAATGGACAACAACATCACAAACATACTTGTTAAAGCTTAAGTCTCAGTTGGTTTAAAAGGAGAGAAAGCCCCCCACACAGTTTGGGCTCGAGTGCAAACATGAACTATCATTTGACTGCCGCGATACTGGTTTCAGGGAACTACTTGTGCAGCATTTGCATGCATCCATCAAGACGTATGCAAAGCTTGCTTGATCAGCAAGATCAAGAGGAGCCTCTCACACTTGTTTCACCTTTTACTTCTCGTATTTCGGGCTTCTTACACGAATCAGAGGGCAGCAGTTCTCTTCAGTGGCCCATAGAACTTTGCCTTCTCCTCAGATGTCTGGAAGCGGCCATGGCCCCACTTGGACGACGTATCGATGAACTTGAGATGGATGTTTTCCAATGCTTTGCGAGAAGTGCGAGGCACAAGGGTCTTGCGGAGAGTTATAGGCCTCTTCTTGGAACCAACAATGCAGCCCTTGATCATGATGAAGTCGCTGCGGACTTCTCCGTAGTGAGGGAAGCCGCCCATGGGAGTGATGCGCTTCTCGGTCAAGTCAGAGTCGGTGGAACCGTTGCGGGGGTCGCTGCCGCTGCCAATGCGGTAGACCTTCTTGTTCATCTCCGTGCGGTGGAAGTAACCTTTCTGCCCATGGCGAGGCACCTGGAACTGCACTCTTGCAGGGTGCCACGCGCCAATACATGCAACTTTCCTCAGCCCTCTGTGCGTCTTGCGAGGCAGACGCGTCACACCGAAACGAGAAACGACGCCCTTAACTCCGTGACCCTTGGTTACACCGATCACGTCCAGCATCTCATCCTGTTCGAAGACTGCGCTGATTGGAACTGGAGACTCGAACATCTTGGTAACGAAATCAACCTGAAATTCCACAACAAAAAAGCAACATACTCGCACAAATGAAGGAACCCAGGATACGGGAACATATCGACTGACGAATAACGAACACAAACACCAGAGAGAATAAGAACACGAAAAGACGGCAAACAAACAAAAGGATAAAACATGAAGAAACTACGAGGCCACTGAAAAACCCAATGGTATATATATTGAATTCATTATAGCCCATACATGCGCCCCCCCAAAGATCCTCCCAGAAAATGTGTATCTCCGTTTACCTTCTCAGCAACAGTTCCTCCGTTCACTTGAATTTCCATGATGTGAGCCTTCCTCAGTCCCGTGGGGGTTTTGCTGGGCTGTGTGTGGCAGATGGCGCGGATAACAGCGCAATGCTGCTTGATAGTATCGATCTCTGCCTGCATTTTGTTGTTTTCCGCGTATTTCTTAGAATATCTGGTGAAAGCCTTCTTCTTGCTCTTGTACCAATTCTTATAGAAGCGCCGGCGGCACTCCTCACTCAAATGGCCGGCCCAGACCGTCGACAGAGCCCGCAGACCCCGAGGGGTTTCAATGTATCCAACAACACCGACGCAGACCATGGGGGGCGATTCCACAATAGTTACAGCTTCCACAATCTCTTTCTTGTGTAGTTCTGCAACAGAAAAACAGTTAAAAAGGTGAAGGTGAAATAAAAAAGAGGAGTCGAAACACACACACAAACACAGACCACACACGGGGTAGAAGGGCCAGAATGAAGACTGATACTTCCATGGTTTTTCTCAGGATCAGCCCCGCATAAGCGAGTCAGGTTTCACAGGACAATGCAATAAATATATTGGATTGCCTATAGTGAAGCCAGTAGCCCAAGACTAGGAATATGGAAGCCTGCATTGAGGAGCAGAACTCAACTCAATCCATTCGATATAGGGCGCTGCTGTTTTCAAATATACACCATGGAACTGTTCAAGAGAACAGTCTAAGGCGCTTGTAGACAGCAGAAGGGTCGCAGCAACGCGCTAAGGCGAGCATTTAAACCCAGCGCCCGAGGGAGCCCAGTCAAAGAACAGCAGTGCTCAGACACCAGTTCAGCAACTTCGAACTCAACATATATGTATATCTACATGTTTGTGGAGATATGTTCACGCCTAGTCTGGAGACTTGCTGTCTAAAGCAAACAGAAACTTGCAAGGAAACTTACTTGATCCCGGACGTTCCACCTCACGCACGATGTGGGTCATGCCGGCCTTGTAGCCCATGAAGGCTGTCAGATGAGGTGGCTTGGAGGCATCATCCTTGGGAAAAGCCTTTACTGCAAATAAATAAACATACACTCCAGGAATACTGAAAACTCGTACTTGATGGGGTCTGGTCTCAGAACGCATCAGTCAGACTTCACGCGTTGTCCCCCTCTAAGAGCCAATCACAAATGAATAAACTGCTGCCGAAATTCAATTCAAGAAAACTTTTTCAGCGGTTCGAGCCCCAGAAACCCCATTCACGCAACTCCCCCGATAGCCCTGAATGCCAGACCCCCGTGCTCTCCCATTCTGCTGGAGCGTGTGCAGCCTGGGCAGCAAAATAATTACTGCTATAAAACAGGTTGTTTTTAAAATACAAAACACTATACTTAACGCTATATATAGTGAAATGGGAACACTTGAAAGAGCATCACACATCGGCTCACCTTTTCCCCTATGACGGCGGCAGCGCTTCCTTGGGCAAAAGCCCAAAGAGCCGTGGCGGGGCCTTTCGAATTTTCTGTGCGACATTTTGAATGAACAACGAAAAACGAAATCCACAAAATGCCGCAAAAGTTTGCAGGCAGCGCCCCACACAGCTGCTCCCTTCTTATCTGGGAGATGGGTGCAGCAGCAGCAACAGCAGCAGCAGCAGCAGGCCGCAGGAGCAGACCCCCACAGCCCCGCTGCAGCGGCGCTGTCGTACACCAACAGCCAGCAACTATGCGCATGCATGCATTAAAAGGGAGAATAAATGCTATTTCAAAAAGGCTGTACTTTTAGATTCACGTATGTAGGGAGAATGTCTGCTTCCTATCCGCACACAACCGCCAACTCTCCTAGAGCGAACACTGTTGCGGCGTAATGCGGCCTCGGCCGGGTGTCAAAAGATACGATAGTCTGTCCCAAATTGGCTAAGGAACATTGACTTAGCATTAGTAGGCAGCTTTCACACAAGTTGCAAAGCTCAACAATTTGCTACAAGGATGATTCAGGCACCAAGGAGGCATTGGTGGTGCTTGCATGCGAGGCTCAGGCGCTCAGTTAGTTGCAGCGACGTGCGTTACAACTCATATTAGGCAACCAACTATGAAGAACCTCTTGTCGCTGGGTGCCCCCAAAGTGCTTGCGGGTAGTGGAGGTAAGCCCTTTTGGGTGATCTCTTAACCTGAAGTCCTTTGGAATCACTGCAGCTCGCAAGGGTCCTTAGATGAGTTCAAAGACCCTTACTACGATTGATATACCGGCATACTGCATAGGAACAGGTGTGACTAACGAACTACACCACGAGATCGAAGCGGCCTTGTGCAAGGCAGTGCATAGTGGCAAAGGTGCTTCGAGGAAGATTACACAAAAAATATATATGCTGCAGTTCGATGGCTCTTTGGAAGTTCTTAACCAAGATATTGGCCGTTTCTCTCTTCTAGCACAGTGGAAATATTCCACGATCTCCCTTCCGGTGAGGAGACGACCATCTTTCGGGAGCCTCGCCGAACTGAAACATGCTCGAATCCTGCCTGCCGCCAGACAAGAAATGATTTTCACCGAGAAAAATTCTTTGAGGAAAGACCCCCCTTTTCCGGAAGCCTAGCTATGAGAGGTGCAGCAATGAGGAAGCAGTGGATTAGTTTATTGGTTTCCTCAACTTGCACCTCCGTATTCGCAGTGTCTACATCTGTAATCGACATCTTCTTCATTAGGAGGGAACGCACGGCGATGATGGCTATGCTTAATCCGAGTTTCCATGTTAAATGTTTTAGGGCACATCCAGACAGTCGAAGCCTTCATATATTCGTTGCGATGCGCCTGTATTCGCAGGTCTGCAAGGGCGCCTATTTTTCCTCTGCCCTGCGCAAGGCAGGGTCGAGAAAATCTAGGCATGGAAAACTGTCGATACAACGCTGGATCGAGAAGCATCAGACATTGGTGAGCGGAATTCCAGTGGTGTACTTGGAACTTTTGCATAATTTGTTCATAGAAGGACTGTTCTCCTGAGTGAGGCAGTCGGCAACTGGCTGGATCCCAGAAAAGGGAAGCAAGCGGTGATCTGGTTGCTTGTTGATCCAATGCAGAAACTTCGCCTAAGGAAAACTCCTTACCCCATAGCTAATTAAGAAGAAAGAAACTCACTTTGTTAATAACCCAGATTTAGAGCCTGCGGGAAAGGTATTAGAAGCAGCCGTTGCGGAATTTACACCAGAAGCACCGAAGGAAACAGACGCCCTTAGCATCACGGAATAGGATTCAGCCTACCTGAAGTGTCGTAACTTCCGATACCCTTATAATGCAGCTGCTGAGGGAAACGGCGAAGCTATACGATTCGAGTTCCGCGATCGCCAGCACACCTTTCGTTATGCAGCCCTTTACTTGCGCATTTGCATTCACCACATATGGCGCACTACTGTTCCCCAGTTCCCTTAGCTCCTTACACACGTTCTTTACCTTCACCATGAGCATATGATGCCAGGGCATCGCAGCCAGAAGAAGACATTTTTGGTACTCAGCAAATATTATCATTGACGAGGCGTGCGTGGATGCACTACGGCATACGGGGAGTCACGCACACACTGTCGCGCATCGCACACACTGAACCAGAAGTCTGAGGGCCTCCTACAACAGTCATCCATTCTCTCGCGTTTGTGGATTCACATAAGGCTTGATTTTATTACTGATTCGCCTTTCGTTACAGCGGGATATGATTCTCTTCTAGTGCTGGTCGGCTCGAGCAGCAAAATGGCTTATTTCTTCCCTGCTAAGAAATCGTTCACAGCCGCTGATACTGTGGAGCTCCTGGCGGATGGCCTTATTCACTACAACGGATTTTCAGACGCGCCTATTTCTCGAGGTGACCCGCCCTTCCAGTCAGAATTGTGCCAACAACTGTGTACTGTTCGACATCGAGCTCGTAGTGTCCTCATCTTACCATCCCCAGAGTGGCTACCAAAAGGAAGGAATCAATCGCACTCTGGAGCAAATATTGCTGGCCGGTGTACAATCTGATGAGCGGGAATGTTGTGAACGGCTCTCTTTATACTGTTACTACGTCCTACCTCATAGGCTTCTACAAGGTGCACACCTGTAACAGCGGCGCTGCACTCAACGTATAACACCTAATTGCTCACAGATGTCAATTTGTACCTTTAATCAAATCTAAAGGCCGTCCATTTAGGAATTAAAGAGCGTAAATGAATGTCTGACCTCCCGTCGCTGACCCCACAGGGGTCAGCGCCCCGGTTGCGGTACCAGCGTCGTAGCCTGCCCCGTCCTTGGGTCGTCAGCGGACATACCTATCAAGTAAGTATTATTTCGTGTACAAATTAAGGTGATTCGTTCCGAACAGCATTTTATGGGTATTTTACTGCATGTCAGGTCTCTAGAGGTACCAGATGCGTCTCATTGTAGTGCCGGCGAACTACAACTTCCTCCCCTTCCCAGCTGAGGCCGCTACCCTCATTACGTGTTATTTCCTACTCCATCATGCCTCTACTTCTCTACTTTCAGGTTCAATTCCTCGGTTTCTAAATGTTCCGCCCCGCTGGGGTAAACGGATCGTCTGAATTGCCGTAAAGACGGTTTTTCTACAATAGGGGCTTCCTGCCTAACCGCACAAGCGTTGGACCTACGTTTAGACTCAGCGGTCACGCATATCCGACTTTTCATAACCTAGTCTTCTGCCTGGTCCTCTGTCTGGTGCCTCGGCTGCTTCAGCGTTCTCTCAGGAGTGTGTTTGTCTCTGCTGTGCTGTGCTCTGTTCTCAGGGTCGTGCTGTGTCTTGGTTGCAGCTAGCTACTTCTAAGCTCTTCTGAGCTTTGGAACGGATGTAAATTACTGTGCCGTGCTGGTGATTGCCTCTGGGTTTGCGCTGCGCCTCTCACTTGGACCTTTCTTTGCGCTGTGGTGCTGTGATCTGAGTGTTTAATGCAAACATCATAATGGGGCTGAGATTTGTTTGGAGTTTGCGTAGCTTAGTGCGTATGTATGCCCTGTGATGCCGAGTAACTTCGCGTGTGCCTAATGTGACCCCAATGCTAAGACAATAACCATGTAAAATGCATGAAAATGCGCATGCGGGTGCATCTGCACTTTCTCCGCCTCCTCTCAAGACACGGAAAACTTTCGGCACAGCCGATGGGGCGCAAGAAGGAACCCGAATCGCAATGCATGCAACAATGAAGCACAGAATAAGAAAAGAACGTAGAAAAGGGAGAGAAAGGGAATCCAGAGAAGGTAGGGGAGTAAAGAAGAGTTGTGTAGATAGTGAAAGAAGGAACTAGGCGGGAGTAGAGACAGTGGGAGGGGGATGGCGGGGTCGATCATGATCGCGTTTGGGGTTACGGCGCCTCCAGGCACGCAGCAACGCAAAGCATCATGCAAGATGCTGAACGGGCTCCCAGGTGGCCTGCTCTCCAGCTACACCACTCCACTTAGCTTGATACTGGGCGTCGCCATCCTGCGGGCCATCCCACAGCAGCTTCCTTGGGGACCAGAGGCTGAACGCGGGGATGGTGTGGGACTAACTGCGAAACATGGAAGACGCTGTGCCACTCGTAAGTAGGGTGTAAAGCGAAACGGTTGGCCACAGTTCCGATGTGTCCTGCAACTTCGAAAGGCTTATGGTAGCGGGGCTTGAACTTAGCGCAGTTGTTTGGGGTTGGTAAGTGTTTACTGCTGAGCCAGACTTGGTAACAGACTCTGTGCCCTGTCACAGAGTTTTCCGAAGTTTTTTGTCATTGTAGGAGTGACGGCGCGGGCCAAAGCGCCTACGATATCAAGGTCCGCCACCGTCAAGGGTTTCTCACCAATCATGATCTCAAAGGGTGAGAGCTCGGCGGAAGAATGAGTGGTCGGATTGTAAGCGAGTTGCAAAGCAGGATGTAGGCGTTCCCATTCCTGCTCATCAGACTGAGTGTAGGTTCGTTGCATATGCTCCAGAGTTCGATTAACCCTCTCAGTTTGGCCTTCACGATGTGGCTGGTAGGACGAGGACATCGCCCTTTTGATGTTTTGATGTGTGGCGAATACAAAGGTGTAGCCAGAGATCAAATTGAAAGCCAGAATTACGGTGGGAGATGAGCGCTTCTGGGAGTCCATGATAGCGAATGAGGCGGTCCGCAAGTAGATTCACTGTGTCTGCAGTAAATGACTTCTTGGCAGGAACGACATGAGCCATATTAATAACGGAATCCACCAACACCAGAATAGAGTCACACCCTGTTGTAGTGAGCGGCAGATCTGTAGTGAAATCAAGGTTCACGTGGCTCCACCGGCGTGAGGGAAGTAGTAGCTGTTCTAGGAGTCCAGCAGGCTTCTGGTTCAGGGATTTAGAAGCGCAACAGTGTGTGCAAGACTCAACGTAACGCCGTAGTGTATGCACGCATGCCTGGAACACCGTAGCCTATGCAAGCATGCCTGGCCAATAATAGTGCTTGCTCGAAGCCAGACAGATCTTCTTCTGGCCTGGAGGCTCTGCTGTCCCATGATCATGATCTGAATGTAGAATGCCTGTAAGGAGCGCTGGGAATTGAGGGACACAGATCCGACAGATGCCGTAAATGCAGACATGCAAGTAAGGTAAAGAAAGGCGCGCTGGCGATTTCGGCATTACCTTTGGACAGCTTCACTGATCTGTTGGACCACGGCATTGCAAAGGTCGCGAAAAACTGGACACTTGGATTAGCCTAAAGCCCAATCGAAGGTGTTAGAAGGGCCTCCTTTCTCCGCCTTCTCCGAAGTAGGTTGCACTTTGTCTGGGCTTGCCGCGGGGGATGAGGGCAACGGCGCAGATGGATTAGTGCGTCGCCTCGGTGTCCATGATCGAATACCTGCCAGCTCTCAATAGTTAGTCATTCTGCCCCTAGTGTTACAGGGCAGTACAAGCATGGAACGCCTTCGCTGACGAGCCTCAATGCAGATGAACAGCTCAAACTACACTTCAGTCCGGCGTCAGAGCCTAACAACTTCATGCTGTGTAGGTTGTCAAGGTGCTTTGAAACACTGAAGGCTCGCAACAGTCCCCTTTTGAGCTTGCTGCGCCGCATTGTGAACCTAATCAGTGCTGGCGTTTCCCCTTGGTAAGCGCCGTGCACAAGAGATTCTTGCTGTGGACCTATTGTCAATTCTGTTTGGTTTTCAGGCTCCGGTTGCTTCCTATGTCGTCTGATGGATTTAACGAGGCTTTGTGTGGACTCAGCGTAGGTGGTGGCCTTCTGAGCTACACGGAGGCCTGCCGCTTCGTACACGGTGAAAGCGAAAATGTCTGGATGTGTCGTAAACATTCTTTTTGACTAGGAAACGAAGCAGAGGTCCATGCCTTCGGTGGCAAGATTCAGGGATGCTTCAAGAAAACCGAAACCCGTGCTTCTGGCTTCCCAAAGAAACAACGGGGGGAGGCAAAAGACACTTTATGCATCCCCATTGGTCTGCATACTGCCGAGGATAAAACTGTTCAGTTGACAGTAAAATATGCTGTTTACAGCCCCCTTTAGTTAGCATTGAGGCCGGAGGAGCGGGGAGTCTGATTTGCCGTGGAGTGTACTCAGGCTGCTTTTGGGGAGGCCTGTAATCGCGGATATTCCAACATGCAGGGGTACAGGGAGTGCTACTTGTACTCGTGCTGCTTATGGTATCTTTGAAGTTTGGGAGTGCATGTCCATGCAGTGGTGGCTGGGGCGCTGGCACATTTGCTACCGGATGGCGGAGGGAGCGGGGAAACCGGATTAGCTTGACTGTTTATCGGGCTGAGTTTGCAATTTCTTCTCAGCATACAAACCCCTAAATGCAAAGTGAGAGCAGCAAAAGAGCCATGACGATGAACACCCCAACGCGTAATGTCTGTCACGGCGGGATGTGCTCCTCCGTGCATTTCGCCTTGTTGGGTCCTTCATAAGATGGGAAAACAAGTGCCACCGTGGCTTTCAAGAGGTTTTGCGAAAGCTTAAGGGAAGCCAGTAGAGCCTGAATACGATGAGCAGACAGCAGGCGGAATGGTGATAAAGGTGGCTTTGCATCAACAGGAGAGCCTGGCAAGAAGGAAGGAATCTATCGGCGCCCGGATATCATGGCTCATGTATGGGGCAGCACAACGTGGCAGGGTATTTCGCAGTATTACAGGGCCACCTTTTAAGCACTTGTGCTATTGCGTTTTCTGGGGTTTCACCTTGGTAGGTGGCGTTTTGGCCGTTCAAGAAAGGCGAGTTAATTCCGTAGGCATCTGGGCTTGCGAACTCTTCCGATCTTCCCGGTGAGGTGAGGTATTCCCGCCACGCAGCCTTCCTTCACCAGTTCTGGTATTCGGTTCGGAGGCGCTGACAAGAAGACACAAATGCTGGACGATTCGGAACACGAAACAGACGCCTAGACGCTTCCTCAGGGGTGCAATGCAGGTTGTGGCTAGAGGCTAAGCCTTCTTTGCGCCCCACTCAAAACTGATTCCAACCGCAAACACGCACGTGCCGTAACAAATGGGAAGCGCCGGAAGGGATAGAGCAGATACACCGTTTGCTGCGAAACGCAGGAGGTAGAAGTCTTCGAATATAAGGTGCAGCTGCAGATGCCTGTGGATGTACAGAAGGGAGATTCTGGGAACTTACGGAAGTGCCGTTTCTGTGGCACATGGACAAGATGGGTGCCAAGCGATAGGCCCCATATATTGGAGCTAAAACTGCTGCCATTCATTTCTACGGTGCATGCAAAGAAGAATCAACCAGAGGGTATGCTTTCTATGGAGATTATTTCATCTGCAAGGTGTCGTCTCGTTCGAGCAGATCGGCACGGAAACAGCCTTAGTATGGATATTAGGCCTGCTAGTTTGCGACTGTCCACAAGGCCTAGCAAGTGCTGAAAAGGAGCGGCTGAGGAATTCGTGTCGGACGAGTTCACACAACGGCGAGCGTTTCGGCCTTTCTAAGGAAGAACTGATGTGAACAACTCTTACCTTGCAGCTGCGCAGGGGAAAGGTCCGACGTGACTCGAGACAGGCTGCGCGCAGACCTGCAGCGATAGAGTTTGGAAGGTGCCCAAGAGAAATAGCAATTTGCAGGCTCAGAAAAAAACAGATTTTTACTGGGCAGAAGACAAATTTTCTGGCAGCATGGCTGTGCTCAGACTGGGTGGCACAGCTTGGTGACCGTTTTAGTGGTCTGGTCTGGGCAGACAGCAATGCTACGAGCATCACTAGACAGATGGGCCCATCATGATCCTGCTGTTGGTGCACGGCGTGGGCAGCCTCTCCTCTGCCGTTTTAAGGAAATACTAGTTTCTAGCACTTCCCAACTAGCCTTCTACTCCACAGCGGAGTTGCTGACGAGGTTTCTCCCGTGCAGACCACCGAATATCTTTTGGCCCTTGTGCTGCGGAAGGCAAAGGCCACGCAGGCACTGAGCGCGCCCACATCCGAGACTGCAAATTGTGGAGGCATTTTGCTAGTCTGTGGAAACATTTACTGGTACGATTGATTCTGAGGGTACGGCAGGCTGAGGATGGCGGCAATGCTGAGTTGTTACCCTGAGTGTCTTCGAGGTCACCTGCGTCGTGGTGAGGATGTGCGCCTCTGCGCAGCAGTGGAAAGCCTTAGTCGGATACAAATATTTCAGGTTCTGCCTTTGCCGCAACACAACACCTTTTGAGGACCAGCTGGCTACATGAATATCACACGTACATGAGAACATCTTGTTGCCGCACTTTAGCAGTGCGAGCGGAAGAGCGGGCTCGAAGGCTTTCACTCCCAGCCATTGGATGATGCACGTTTGGGGGTTGAGGCATCAACGACATGTGACTTAAAGAGGAAAATACGCTTCCAGTGTTCGTTCTATAATGTTTCAACGATCGCGAATTGGACGCCAATTGATCAACTGAATGGCGAACTTGGCTTCAGGCATCACGTTCCCGGGATAATTGAGGCCAGCGCACCAACACGTTCCAGCAAGCACTCTATAGTGTCCAAGTACACGTTTATTGAATATTTGGCCTATGGCTCAGCAGTGGAGACCGTGGCCTTTAGAAAATGTATCCCTTCGTCTCAAGAGGAGGCATAACGAAGACTGTAGATTATTTTTTGTCGGGGAACTTTGCACGCCGGTTTGTGCGCTATTATTTTGCGATATTCCTGCTTTACGTTGGACTTTCGGCATCAAAAATTGGGTACGATACCGGCCGATGAAGCCTGTTTAGGAGGCCGTCAAGCACTTTTCTGCTGGGGCTGGCTTAGGCATTTGGGTGGTGGCTTGTGTCGCTTTGTGTCACGTTCTTGCTTCTTGGAGTTTGGTTTCAGATACCGCTACTCCTGCTTGCAGATTAATGTGGCATAGTAACTAGGCTATGCGGGAGGTTTGGTTGGCCTCGTGTGGACAAGAGTGACTCACGAGGAATTCAATTGTTTCGATACACATTGGATGTGCTACCTCTG
>CAJFCZ010000498.1:0-11673 GCA_904066245.1 Eimeria sp. OTU-Y | reverse complement strand
TATATATATATATATATAATGTTTCGAATCCAACAGCACGCCGTTTACTGAGGTGGCCTTTCCGAATTGTGTCCAGCAAGCTCTTTGTAGCGATACTGTGTTACTGCAAAGCTTTTGCAGACAGCTGGCACCCCTGTCCTGAACTGCGGTCGCACTCGAAACGTTCGCATTCGATATCCGGAACAGCCGCTTACTAGTGGTCGCAGCAGGTTCGTGGCTGACGTTCATCTTCACAAGCATGCGTTAAATATTTGTTGAGCTTTTTCGACCCTGTAGTGCTGACACCAGCACCCTGTCCATGCGTCTACCTTCTATTCACCCTTTTCTGATGCAGATATGAGCCTTATGTTGCAGGTGCACGTCAGCAGATAAGCGGGTAGCTCGGTCCTATGGGATATCAGTTAGTACGTGTCATGGCCAGATACTCTTGTAGCGAACCACGCCGTTAGTACCAATAACCAGGAAGTTGAAATGCGAGGCATGCCATCAATGTTGAGACTAAATTTATAGCGTGTTTGTGTGTGCGCAGCGCTTCTTTGCAAGCACTCCTAATTTTGCCAGACATTACGGAAGAAAATGTTTGGACGCATGTGTGGGTGCGTCACTCAGCAGGAGTTGTTTTGTGTACCCAAACTGGCCTGGTCGCCACACCGTATCCGCTGCGTAGGGCATCCGAAATGCGTGCCGCCTTTGTTTTCCACGCCGCCTAGGTTTCCCCTATTTGGTTGCGGTATCATGTTTGTAGAAACCCGAAGTTGCTTCAAGCGCGATGTTTTTTTGAAAAGCTGGTAGCTGTGCCTTCAACACAGTGAAGGATGGAAGGACGCAAGTGGTCTGCACCAAGGGTGAGCTCGGCTCTTCCCTCCAGATTTATTTTGGCTGATATATTACGAGGCCATTTGCTCCTGCAGGAGGTACGCCGTATCCAACAGGCAAACTGTTGGGCACATTATGCTCAAAGGCAACTGCACACTGGCCTCGCATTATGTTTTGGTAACGGCTGTCATTCAAATACTTTTCCGTTTTCTTAGGGAAGTGTTTGCCGTTTCGCCAATGAAAAATTATGGGCTGAGCTTTGGTAGCTCGAGCGCAGCTATACACCTCAGGAACAACTTCCCATAGCTAGGTGAAGGAACTGGCTTCTCTGGCAGGGTTTCCGTAAGCTGTATCTAGGACATTTCCGCAGTGACCAAATATGCTTAGTTGGATTCCTATTCACGCTTTCAGGCAAGCGAGCTTACAAGTGCGTTGCTGGCGCACGAGGTTTGTGCATGTCTTATCTAGGTGGGGAAGAACTTCTACATTATTTTAAGACGGGAAAAATGGAGTGCTGCACAACCATTTTCAGGGAGCATTATGGCGTTTCTCTGTCGCATGATATCATCCCATCAACATCAAATCGTTCGTATCTGAACTACAGGAAGTGTGTCACGTTCGACTCTTAGGGTAGTCAACGTCACAGTAGCTTTCGTTACTGGCGGCACATTCAGGATTTCTGTGTGTCTGTACGTTAGTGGTCATTTAAAGGGAGGCATGCCACCTTGCAATATGTTTTGCAGTTGAGTTAGACAGCCTGGACAGGAGAAGCAAGTGTCTGCACTGGATTGCATCTGACTTGCTTACACGGCTGAGGCTCCAGAGCACTTCCCGTAATACCAGTGGAACTTTAGCTTAACAAGCACGTGTTTGCTCTGGTTGGTGGAGAACTCGTACAGAAAAGCATAAAATCGGGTGATACTGTAGGCTGTGGGTCACAGGCGTTCCACAAGGTACATGCTTGGCTTCGTTAAATCCAGAAGCGCCTTTCCAACCTATTGATTGCACTTAGAATACGGCCAAGGCGAAGGGGGAAACGTGTATGTTTTATTTGTGAAGTAGGATGTCTTTCCCGGAAAGCGTGCTAGCGTTCAGTGGTTTGTTCAGCACTCCTACATCGGCTGTATGTGTGGAAGTGTAGAAGAGCAAATTCTTTCATCGTTTAAGTGAAAGCATATCCGCTTGCATTGTATATTGCTTGTGGTTGTTCTGAAACAGCATGCACCAAACGTACTCGCCCTTCCATTTAATGCGAGTTTGATGTTTCACCCACCTGTCCAACATTGTTGTGCAGGTTCACATGGCGACAATTGAAAAAGACTCTACACTTTGCTCCAATACATGGGCATCCCGCCAGCAACGCCTGCTCACGTGTGATTGCCTTTGCTGCTAGATTGTGCGTCTGGCCCAGAATAGCCTCCATAAATGCCTTTTCCACTGTAAATAACAGGGCATTGGAAACCTGCTGAGTATGCTGGTGCTTTGTTACCATTGTCTGCTCATTGCTTTGTAAACAACGCAGTGGGCCAAGTCGTGGGCACCTGACGGATGCGATGTAAATCGTCGCATTTCAGTTCCGTCAGCAGCGCGTTTACAGACGTTTCTTCGAAGCGTAGGGCTTTGACTTAACGCTACTGTAAAATGTGGTGGCGCCTTCTACACATGAATACGCATGCACGAATGCGAATATTCTTGGTCTGAGCTGGCCAGAAGCAATTTGTTGTTGCTGGGGGATCAGGACGTGTACACTGTTCATGCTACAGATTCGTAGACATACGGCATGCCTAAATTTACTTCCGGATTCGCAGCTGGTGGGCCCCACAGGGAACTACGCGAGAATGCTCAATAGTTTGCAGTGGTGAAGTAATTGTAAGCATGCCGCATACGTGTTACACATGAGGGTTTTTCGGAACCATTGCGTAACATATAGGTTTACGTCGTAGCTGGAGCAACGCTGTGCTTGAGCAGTGTGTACAACGCATGCACGACGGCGAGTGCTTTGGGATACCTGACGGCTTATTTTTGATTTGCAGGCGGTTGGCAGCTTCCTGCTTGACCGCCTGTGAACAGGTATTTCTTCATGGATTTTTGTCTTGGGCGCTGGCTATTTGTATCGCGATGCATAATAGCTCGTTTAACAAAATGTATGGCGTGCACGTTGCTGTCGTCTTTGCTGTACCCACGGAGAGATGACGACGGTACGGTAATGGCTCATATTCTAACGAAGAGAGTACGTTGCAAGCCTTACTGCATTCACATCTTTTGACCGTAACCGAATGCATGCAGCGGTCTAATGCGTACTTATTTAAAGACCATTTTACGCTCTTAAACAAATACTTGCGTAACGTGGATGAGCCTTACCATGCCAACCGGTGCGTCAGGCGGAAGAGGTTAAGTGGATGAGAGTCAACTGTTGCACAGATAAGACGCAAAATCGGAGCAGTTTCGGGTTATTCTGCAGGCGCGTCGGTAGGATTGATCTTTGCGTCCTGCAGCATCCGCATTGGGATGCTTTACGTTCGTTGCAGTGCTTGCGGTGACGATCGGCGAGCCGGGGATGACTCATTGCATGCCTTGGGTTTTCCGTGAAATTTTGCGCAGCTGCAGCCGAACACTTACTCCCACACGACAAATTTAGTACTGTGTTTGAGGGCAACACAACTGCCGCCGGTAAGTGTGCACGGCAAGGACGCGAGCAGAGAGGGGACCTTCAGACAAATGCATTATGTACAGCTCAGTTTCAAATTCGCATTGTTGAAATGGTTTACAGAGGGAGTATGAATGCGGGGATCAGCTGGTCAGTCTCACCAGGTTTGTGGAAGATGACAAGTATAGCGCATTGTCAGTGTCTCCAGAGAGCGTGGTCATCACCAATTGTGAGGTATGTATATGTCTGTGGGCGTGCGTTGACCGTCCGTCTAGATCCAGCATGTTTGCTAGCCATCTGCTATGTGATGGTGAATGCAACGTGGGGATTGCACTTTCTGATGGTTATTGTGAGTCATTTTGATCCAGCTACTTTGAATACTTTCACTGGTTCCTGTATGTGGACTTGCAAGCGTTCGTCCACCGGATTGTGGACCTACACGCGCCTATATTCTGTGGTGCTGAACTTTGATTCGTGGCCCTCCGCTGGATGTCTCCTTCGTGTTTCACTGACAAATGGTAGGCCCCACAGTTCTGTTGCATATGTATTTGGCGGATTCACTCACGCGATATGTTCGTACAAAGGGGAAAGCCACTGTCGTCTCTTGCATTCACCAGGCTGTGAGCCTACTCCTCAACCATTGGTTCAAGCCAACGGCACACGATGCGTACTGGCAAAACTATGTGGTTGCGAAAGGTATTTGTGGAGAAGCTACTTAACAAATAATACAGGAAACTAGTAAAGCATGAAATGGGTGGCCTGGCGTTTTCCGGATAGTGGCGTTTTATGCACGCTAGTGACAGAAATGCTCTAATCGCACAGTTACCGTCAGGAACGCCTTTCAAAGCAACTTTGGTCGAAAGCATCACGATATGCTACCAACGTGTTAATTTGGCCTGGCGGTCGTCCAGCCGAGCGCGAACTGGAACGCCGAACGCGAACTCGAACTACACACACGTGAATAACTAGGTGGGCTAAACTCGCCGTCAATCAATCGTCAAACGACAAAATATTGCACAGCTCAGGTACAGGCGGCCTATACAATACCGTAATACGTGATTAAATGATGATGGGCAATGCAGGCAGTGAGCTGCTTACGCGTGATGAAGTGATCGAACGATTCACACATGACAGTACTAGAGTGCCGTTAATACATAGGAACAATGAAGTGTTTGTAGGATGTAGTGTACTGTATATTATGGTGGACTCGGTGCCAAAGCGTTATGCTCATTAGACGCATTATTGATTTATGCGCTCGTGTGTGCTGTTGCTGTTGCATTTCTTCACAGCGGCTGAGGATTAGGAAACGTGACTGCGACGACAAACCCTGGTCTTTGAGTTCACGTTCCCCGTGCACACCAGACTAGGAAGAGGCATTTGGGTGACAAAAAAGGATCAATCTTTTTGGCTGAATGTGCATCAATAAACTATTTCCTGGGAGGGCTTAAAACTATTTCCTGGGAGGGCTTAAAACTGTTTCCTGGGAGAGCTTACACCGAGGGCAGAGAGTGGGTGGCCGCCAGGGTGGGGAGCCAAACCAGTGTTTTGCTGACTCTGCAGATACGAAATCGCCTCTGTCTGCTGAGTCAGCAGATAGTAGCGATTGTGGTATTTCAACGGGCGAAAAGTGTATAACGCCCCCTGGAAAACATGCTGCCTCGAAAGGGGTCCCACGTGGAGTGTCTGACTGAGTGTCGATTGCCAGGCGCTTATGTGCTGTGGGACCTGAGCAGCGGCTTTGCTTATGTTGCTGTGGATTCGATGGGTGTGGCGCTTAGTGTGCCGTATGCCAAATGCCAAAGCAGATACTGTTGAAGTGCAATCGAAGGGACAACAAGCCCTAGACATTGTTTCGCCCCGGTGAGCCTTAGTGTTAAGGAGCAAGCGCAGCTTTCAGCAAACTTGCTGCATAAAAGGAAGTATGGCTGAGGAGCTAGCAGGGTCATCCAGTGCACTGGAATTAGCAGTACACATCGGGAGGTATTGTATGCAGAAATCAATACCTAGAAGCCTTGGCATGTTTGTTGAGACAATAGTGATTAACGCGTTCCACTCCGGGCGCCCATGCAATGTGCAGCTGTTTCGACGCCGTTCATAAGGTATTGCGTCTGCAGTTTGTTCTTCCTGAAGTCTTCTTTGCTGTTGGCGTACACATTTGCAGGTGCTTCGAAAACGTACTTCACAGGCGGATTCGAACTTGAGCGCGTATTCTCCAATTTCAATATAGAAAACTCTGCGTGCGACTGCATACAGTCTTTTGCCGTTTTGGGGCTTTGGGTAAGTCTGAGTTCCGATTCTTCAAAGTAGGCAATAATGCAGTGGCGAGGCACTGGATTGGTGCAGGAGCGATTCCTTTCAGTTTTGACGTTGCGTCTCGCAGTTACCCATATTAAAACGAGGCGCGACAGCACAGCTCGCGGAATATTGAGGGAGTACGCCGCATTCGCCGGGGTTACGAACTAAGGCGATGGGAGGATCAGGCTTTGATATCATGAGAAACCGATGTCCGTACACTTAGCCGCCGTATTCTGCATGTGGTTAGGCTACATTGTAACTTTGTAGCATGGATTTGATCCCATGCCAGTGGCGTCTGTTGGGATTAGACCCTAAGAAGCACTCGCGCCGCGTCGCGATTGCTAAGGGCGAATAGTCATCTCAATCTCTACACGCTTATTTAGCTAGTGTTTCAAGCATGTCGATCAGCTCACTGACCATCAACAGTACATGATGTGGTGCACAGCTGCCGCTAACGATGTTGCGTTTCGCCATTTGACACTGCATTCTGCGTGTGAACACGCCAATTTATATATTCAGGTCATGTAAAGGAGAAGACCTTTTACCAGCAAGCGCATTACAGTATGCAGCTTGAAAATCCCAATAGAAGGTTTGGGAGACTGCTGGCAGTTTCCTCACTGGTGGAGCTGGCAGCTCTATTGAATGGCTCGATTGCCAGATCGTGCGTTTGCTCTTCTGTATTAAAGGTTGATAGAAAGGCAGCGCAAAATTCGGTTGGGCAGTGAGAGTGTTGCAACACACAATTAGACAGTGCAGCCGGGCGGCGGGGCTTACTACGGAGCGGAGGGTACTACAGAGATGGTTTGAATTGGTACAGTTCAAAATATATGGCGAGACAATGCCAATAATAATGGAGTAGGCATTGTTTGGCAGCTGTTGAATATCCAAGCACTCACTTGTGTTATTGTGCCTTCCCTTTCAACAGGATTGCTTGACCTTGAGGATGTGCGACTGACAGGGCCCCCCATTGCCATGATACTCCCAGATGCGACGCCTTTGATTATGCAGCTTAACATGCTTGTCGAGTATTCCATCAAGTACATAAATATGTGTTTTCGTGCACCCTAAATAAGAGCGGCTCCCCTTGGGGGTATGGCGGAAACGACAAACAAGTGATGCGGCGACAATATAAGGCAAATAGAAGAACTCAGTACAACAAAGGGGAAGTACCACCTACCGCAACAACTTTGCAGTTTTGCCGTTTTGCATTAGTACTTTTTGCTACAGTTTTCTGTAAAGCGCCCTTATATATTATTTTGAAGGCGTATGCTCAAGGCCCCACTTCTCTTGCTATTGTTGCATCGTGAGCCTTGAAAGGCCGATTTTGCAACGCGAATATATTATGAATACTAATGTCCGTGCTGTGGGCTTATACTGACAGATCTAGCGATTGTTTCGCCCGTGCCAATGTTGAGGTCGTGTATTGTTGTTCATTGTTAGACTGCACGACTGAGTCAACAGCAGGCAGCATTAACTGACCTAACGTTGTTTTGTACTCTGGCGTACACAGTATTGAGGCACGCATTCATGCGCATACCAGAGATGTTAGATAGTGCCTTTTACTAGTAAACTACAAAAGTTTAGAGCAACTGCTAATTATTAATTCGTAACTAGTAATTAATAATTATTAATTGTTAGTTACCCTCATTGTCTACAGCTGGTGTGTTGCGCGCGATAAACGCACTAATAAGCTGGCTATGCAACCCTTACTATTGAATTCTGATCGCTACAGCAAGGGCTTGCTGACCGGTGCAGTAATCGCACTGGTACTCCTGCTAGTTGTCCCTGAGTGCAGCCCTCTATGCGTGCGACTCGCCGGCAGTTGCATGCGGCCAGCTGCACAGTAATGCCTGCAGTAGTAATTATAGCTATATTGGGGAACTCAGCGTCGTTAGCCTGTCGTGCACTGTGTAGTCAAACGTGTTGCAGTACTTTAGAGAAATGGACTGTTGAGCGCAAATTGAAGTGAGCGCGGGTTTGCATTGGGTCGCTAGGGACAAGCGAATAAGCTGACAGGGAGTGAGCCATATTAAATTGACACGCCTTGCTTCTTGCATTGCGTACTCAGCTAACGTTGCATCTTGCGAAGCACGTGAAGACGGCAAATTAGTTGAGTCGTTAGATCATGGCGTATACAAAGAAACTGCAAAAGGCGTGTCGGCGCTGTGTGCTCGGGCGCTTGAGCACCACTCTCATTTATGACGATCTTCCCTTTGCTGTGAAACGGAGCGCGAGGGACTGTACCGCTTTCATGCAGGCTGGACGTGCCAAGCTTGTCTTAATGCTGCGACGTCTTTACTTTCCTCCATTTCCGTTCATAACTGTTTTGAGTAGCTGGTGATACCACTGAGTGCAACGGCTTCGTTCAGGCTGTGAGTTGTCCATCACCTGAGTTCTCTATTTCGTGAGCAGGTACCCATCGGCTTGTCCCTCAAACTAGGCACGACAATGCGCTGGTCGGGATCTCGTACTACAGTTGCCCTCCTGATACACCCCATTAGCATGCATTTACGACCGAATGCAGCAAAGTAACACACACTGCCTAGAAGAATTGAACGTGGTGGGGTTGATGAGCGCGAATCGAGGGAGACGCCTAGGAAGTGAATGGGTGGGACTACGAAGACGCTAAACGTTTGTGGGGGTGTATTTGTTTACCCCTGCTGCTTCTTCTAGTTGAAAGTATACAGACGACTGCTTCTGGAGTTCGCCTGCGGCTAACGGCCACCCTCAGATGTATGCTGCTTCTGACTAAAACTGAGCTGTTATGGAAATTTCTTGCCCATCTCTTTGAGCTGCCGCGTAAACATTTGGGCCCGCTCTCTGCTACACTTACTTTTAGGGTCATTTTGACGTAACATTGATTCGCCATGCTACAGTTCTTGAAGACCAGCAACTGCACAGGAGTAGCTGCAGCAGTTGTGCAAGCCTACGCCGAATCTTTGGCTGATTGTAAATCCTGCAGATCTGGAGAAAAGCTCTTTGGGTAAGAGTGTAAACTGCAGTGTCTGTTTCGGTATGTGTTGTGCTGGCGGACGATGCCTTAAAGGTAAGGATTACTTGTTGAGCCCATCCAATATGTGTCGGATGCATGCACCAAGAACTGAGACAGACGGTGCCGCACTCCAGCTCATCTATGTGGGGGCTAGTGCGACGGTTAGGGCGCAGTGCAGTGCAGTTAAATGAGCATGTTACTCCTCCTGAGGCTACACCACTGCATTTACAGCTCACCCTGTACACACCCGTTGGACGTTTTCTAGCTTGCATTGTATGTGGGATGCTTCATTCCGCCCATAGCCAGCACCCAACATGATATCATCGGCACAAAGTGCCGGCAGTGTCCTGTTTTGCTAAACTATCTGGCAACTGCTAGATTGTCGAGAACGGTCTGAGAGCTGTCAAACTGTGCAAAACATACTTCAGAGACTAAAGACGGGGCCTATAACTGAAACTGCTTCGAAGTAACAGTTGGAAGCTTGCGCTCTCCGGCTGATTAGCTCCTTGTGAGGAATTCAGGAGGTGCACCACCGGCTCTCTGTGTCAGCACGCTCTTCGAGCTACATTTGTTTAAGCCGCATTATATGTTCGATTGGCGTTGCATCGCTAGCGACTAAAGGAATGTGCACACTGAGCATATGCAGCCGGTACGTTGAATGCCGATGCCCCTTGAGTAGTATTCAAAGCACCACAGAGGGGAACACAATCTAGGGTGATTGTTTAGATGCAGTGAAAGCAACATGCGTGTTTAACACACTGAGTACAGTGTTCTGGTATTTGAAACGTGATATAGCCAGTGACGAAGATGCGGCAGTGCGAAAAGGGCAATTTAACAATACTGCCTTGCTTAATTCTTGGCGTGTGGTTTGCATTGACTGTATTCGCATGTGTACGCGAATCCGTATATCCGTCCTTCCATAGCTCCGTAAATTTAAGAACATACTTGCTGGCGAGTCTCTCCTCAAGTGGCGCTGACACCTCAAGGACACGTACAGCTGAAACCCAGCTCATGGTTGGATGCTGATGGAGCTGCTGGCGCATTCATTTGAAGAAACGTATACCTGCAGGACCTGCACATCATTGTTTGCAGCACCTAGAAGAACACTTGTTGCAACGAACTGGGGCATATGCTCTTTGGCCTTGTTTCAGCCGAGCGTGTGACTACCAGTGGAAGCGGGCTGCCACTGCACCCGTGCGATTGCAACGGCGCGTCAACGAGTCTTCCGTAGGTGCTTGCAGGCTAATAGGCATCTAGACGTTCTTTCTACGTTCTTCTTAGATGTGTTAACCCCGCGATGTAAAATTGCTTTCGTGTAGCGCGCTGCGCACATCACGGGTAGGGCCATCACGGATAGGGCCAGCCCGGGTTGTAGTGAAACACCCATGTGCGCTCAGGTTCATTGCATGCGTCGCTGCAGCGCTGGATCTAATCTCAGTCTTGTTGGAGGCGCATCTGTCAGCCAACTGTCTTCGTCCTAGGCCTTATGCTTAGTGTGCGCCACGTCTTTATGCGAAATGCCCTCTATGTCGAAGGCATACATTTGGATATCTGTCTCCTCATCAAACCACGGCTTGCTGCCCAGTGCACACCTATCCCTGCTAGCTCCTTTGCTGGACGATTGTAGCAGGCGGGAGTGGACACATACGCAGAGTGCCGACAGTTTTCCTCTGCTTTCTTCAACCAAACAGTGCCCACGTTTTGGGTTTTACGATGCCAAAGGTTGTAGCTGTTCACGGTTTGTGCTAAACCGGATATGTATACAGTTAGTGCGTTTGATATTCAACAGGAAACAGCAGAGACTACAAAGCCGGTGGCGTAGTGGTGTACCGAACGCTACCTAGTGCCAGGTGCTGTGCCAGATAGTGCAGTGCCAGCAGAGACTTCTTGGTTCGAATGCATTGAGCCTTACTAGCAAGTGGGGAAGTTTGTGTAGTCAGCTAGTAGATGAGCAACCGGACGCACAGCCGGTGGGTGCAGGAGTTGTTTTTATTGCACTAAATGCGTTTGTTGCAGTTACAGTGTAACTACTACGACATTGAAGAAGACCCGATCTTCCGGGCCCTGGCCTACTTCAGTTTCACGCAGACAGCCAGCTATGTCGCGCAATGCAGAAACCGCGGCATATCCCTACGGTATGGCATGGTGAGGGTGTTGCTTCTGCTGCCGATCCCGCGAAGCGGAGACGATGCGATCGTTGGGCCAGGGAATTCGCCACCGGTGATATGTTTTGCTGTTGTAAGTGCCGGGTGTCAGGACGCTATGAGATGCAGGGTGTATAGGGGTGTGCAGTGCACGAGCGAAGGTGTTGAGGGACGGCCGTGCGCGGTAGAATTGATACTCGGGAGGCTGTAGAGGTTTACAATACCAGGACCTACATAAATGGTTGAATGGGTTGGCGCGTTAGGTTCCCTTGCGCTGCGTTGTTGGAAGGTGGGAATGCTGCTTGGAGCACCAAAACGTACGCGCGTGTTGGCGAGCTGTCGGCACGTGAACGTGTAGCTGTACGTACGCCATTTCGCTTTCACATTTACGTCAAAGACGGTAGGAATGACAGGGTATTCCTAGTCGAACATGAAGTGCGTTGCGCGTGTGCACGAGGCTGCTCCCTGCCGAATCCGTGCAGCAGCAAACTATTGACGTCAACAATAAGGGTTGACGCACACGTTTCTCGTGAGGGTCCGGATGAAGGGGCGTTTGGTGTTCTTCACTGTGCAGCGGCGCGTGTGCGGCACTTGACGGATTTGTTTTTGCTACTGACTACAGTGTTGCGTGCCGAATAGACTGGATTGACGTATGGCCAGCTGCCGGAGCTTAATAAAGGGAGCAACACACCACTGTGTGTTGTCTGTGTTTTCAGGCGTGTTTGGGGGAGCCACGTGTTTGGCTGGGACCTGTGCGATGTTGGCGCTCCGATATATGG
>CAJFCZ010000497.1:0-11701 GCA_904066245.1 Eimeria sp. OTU-Y | reverse complement strand
GTGACATTACCTGTGCTGATTTGTGTTAAGAGTAGGTGCAGTTTAGGAGTGCGTCACCAACGCCACGGCGAGTTAGCCATCTCGCGTCAGGTTGCTTGTCGGTCGTTTCATGAACCAACGGCAGCGACACAGGGCAGATTGGTTCGCCTGCGCTGCTTATCGTCTTTGCCCTGAACCTTTCTTGTCCCTGATAGTCGTTCAACACGGCGAGTGCAAAAAAAGGCCTCGTGTATCTGGCTGCATCGTATTGCTTTGTTGCTGAGGTTGGGTCTGATTCACCTGCCGTGGTTAGAAATATCTCTTTTCGTTGATCGGGTTGAACGCAGTATTTGCTGTGTAGGCGAGGAGATTTGATGCGTGAGCATTGGGTTGTTGTGCAGTTTGCGTGCGGACGTCTACGGCCGGTGTGTGACGCACGCGTTTCTGGGTTTGCGGCCGCCTGCTGTTGTGCCCAGAGAGTAGGCACAGAATATGTGGCCTAGGTCGCGAGATCATACCCACGCAGTGATTAGAGCATTTGTTGGCCATTCTGGACCACGCCAAGCAATTCATCGTTTCGGTGCAGCAATGGGTATTGTTACGTTTCAGCGTGTATGCTGGCAGTCGTAGATGCATGTGCACGTGGGTGGAGACGGCGAAGTTGCAACGCGAGATGAAGTGGGAGGTTGTTTTGTTAACGTGCCGTTGAGCTCTGATAGGTACTCGGGATAGGAGTTCAAGAACCGAAATATGCGCTAGCGAGATCCCATCTTCTAGTATTGCAGCCGACCTCAGTGAGTTGGTGGGGCAGTATGTCGTCAGGGCACTGTGTGTACAGGGGCATACCGACTACCTAGTGCTTTTCGTTAAATCGCATAGTAGTACCAACAGCTATGCCAGTTTTGTATGTCGGCATCTGGTATAGGGCGAACAAGAAGAGGGAAGGACTTGCTGAACCGACAGAGCGTTCGATAGTTACTGTGTAGAGCTTCACGGCAATTGCACGGAAGAATGCGGATATCGTGATCCTGTGTGCTGCGATTTGGTTACGCAGGCGCAGGCTGCATTTAGATTGCAGTGGAATGTTTGAGGCGCTTAGCGGTTAGGTAATCTGGTTTGTGTTGGCAGTATATGCAGTTAATGAATGTTACGGATTTGCGTTCGAAATATGCACTAAACAGGAACGAGTTCAAAGGACTCCAACATAGTCACACCCGAAAGGTGAGCAGGCCGTCGGTCTTCGCATATGTGTCGTTTTGTACATGTTTTGAAAATAAGCGGTCATGGTTAACCTTCCTGCCAAACCCGAATCGACAAGGAGGCCGCATGCAGCCAGCTGCATCTTCCTACAGTTGCTATTAATGTTGGACTTGACTAGCTTCAGGTGATTCAAAATAGGGCGCTATACAGTCAGCTGCACCGTCCTACAGCTGCTACTAATGTTGGGCTTGACTCGATTCGGATGACTAGAAATAGTCCGTCTTTCAGTTGGAGTATAGGTAGCGTTTCTGTTGAATATGGGTGGGAGAGGGCCTGTGACAATCGTCGGGTTGTGCAGCTTGCGTGCTCACGTCCACAGTCGCGGTGCAAGGAGGCCTTTTGTGGTGTTGCCGTTGCGTGCGGTTTGGCCCAGGAAGTATGCACATAGACGCAAAATGTTTCTCTCTGCACACCCATGCGTATATGCGGGTTTCGAGCGGTTTGATAGCGGGCAGGGATGCGTCGGTGCAGGCGTGCAGGTTGATGGAGATACAGTGTGAGGGCGGGTTGGAGTTCGTTTTGCCTTCGTCGTGCCAATCCTAGGCCTTTGCTGGTGGTGGATGTTGCGGCGATGCTATATGCATATGCAAGACAAATGGTGAAATAGAAAATAACCTCCGCGGATTGATGAGGCAGTGTCTGCGGAGGGGAATACATGTTGGAAGACAGTAGCAACTATGTGGTGGCTAGGAATGCTTGTGCTCATACATGTATTTTCTATGAGGCAGGAGCGTGAGGAGAAGGCAGAGTTTGGTTTGTTTCGCCGTTGCGTTTTCTGGCATCTGCTGGAGTTGCACGTTTCGGCGTTGCAGTTTGTGTTTCCCAGTCAGACTGCTACATTGCATACGGTGTTAGTGGATTGGTGAGGCACTGGTTGTGCCGTGCAGCGGACAACATGCTCGGAGGCAGCAGCGGCTACGCGGTGATCCATGGAGACGTGTAGCAGTATTGCTTGCCTATTTAGGTAGGTATGATGGTAGTTGCTGTGCACAAAAGGGGGTTAAGGAAGGGCGGTTGGCAGTTGGCGAGGCCACCACCAATTGTATGCATGCGCATGGCATGCATGGCCCTTGCAGCAGAAGAGCACGTAGCCCGTTACTCAATGTGTAGTTGTTGGCTATTCCACACGCTGACGGAGCAGGCCGTGCACTTGGACGTTTGTGTTGTGGTGACATTACCTGTGCTGATTTGTGTTAAGAGTAGGTGCAGTTTAGGAGTGCGCCACCAACACCATTGCGTGTTAGCCATCTCGCGTCAGGTTCGTAGGTCGTTTCGTGAACCATCGGCAGCCAACATGATACAGAGCAGATTGGTTCGCCTGCGCTGCTTATCGTCTTTGCCCTGAGCCTCTTCAGTCCCTGCAGTTCAACACGGCGAGTTGAGGATAATGCCACGAGTATCCGGCTGCATCGTTTTGCTTTGTTGCTGAGGTTGGGTCTGCTTCACCTGTTGTGGTTGGAAAAGCCTCTTCTTGTTTATTCTTATGCTCGCAGTATTTGCTTTGAATGCAGAGGGATTTGACGCGTGAGCATTGTGTTGTTGTGCAGTTTGCGTGCGGACGTCCACGGCCGGTGTGTGACGCAGGCTTTTGTGGGTTTGGGGCCGCTCGCTGTTGTGCCAAGACAGTAGGCACAGAATAGGTAGCCTGAGTCGCGAGCATCATACCCGCACAGTGACTAGAGCATCTGTTGGCCATTCTGGACCACGCCAAGCAATTCATCTTCTCGGCGCGGCAATGAGTACTGTTACGTTTCAGCTTGTATGCAGGCAGGCATAGATGCAGGTGGATGTGGGTGGAGACAAGTGGAGTTGCAGCACGAGATGAAGTGGGAGGTTGTTTTGTTAGAGTGCCGTTGAGCTCTGATAGGTACTCGCGATAGGAATTCAGGAACCGAAATATGCGCTAGCGAGATCCCATCTTCTAGTATTGCAGCCGACCTCCGTGAGTTGGTGGGGCAGTGTGTCGGCAGGGCACTGAGTGTAAAGAGGCATACCGAATACCTAGTGCTTTTCGTTAAATCGCATAGTAGTACCAACAGCTAGGCCAGTTTTGTATGTCGGCATCTGGCATAGGGCGAACAAGAAGAGCGTTCGATAGTTACTGTGTAGAGCTCCACGGCAATTGCACGAAAGAGTGCGGATGAATTGCTTGGCGTGGTCCAGAATGGCCAACAGATGCTCTAGTCACTGTGCGGGTATGATGCTCGCGACCCAGGCTACCTATTCTGTGCAACACAAACCAGATTAACTAATATCTCCGCGCCACAAACATCCCACTGCAAAGAGGGAAGGACTTGCTGAACCGACAGAGCGTTCGATAGTTACTGTGTAGAGCTCCACGGCAATTGCACGAAAGAGTGCGGATCCCGCGGTTCTGTGTGCTGCCATTTGGTTACGCAGGCGCAGGCTGAATTTAGATTGCAGTGGGATGTTTGTGGCGCGGAGATATTAGTTAATCTGGTTTGTGTTGGGAGCATGCGCAGTTAATGAATATTACGGTTTTGCGTTCAAAATTCGGACTAAACAGGAACGTCTTCAAAGGACGCCAACACAGTCACACCCGAAAGGTGAGCAGGCCCTCAGGTTTCTCACATGCGTCGTTTCGTATATGTTTTGAAAGTAACCGATCATCGTTAATCTTCCAGCGAAACCCCAAAAGACAAGGACGCCAGATGCAGCCAGCTGCATCTTCCTACAGCTGCTATTAATGTTGGGCTTGTCTGGCGTCGGGTGATTGAAAATCGTCCGTCTTTCAATTGGAGTATAGGTAGCGTTTCTGTTGAATGTTTGTGGGTGAGGAACTGTGAGCAATGTCGGGTTCTGCAGCTTCTGTGCGCGCGTCCTCAATCGCGGTGCAGGCAGGACTTTTGTGGTATTGCGATTGCGTGCGGTTTGGCCCAGAAAGTATGCACATAGAAGCGAAATATTCCTCTTGGCACGCTTATGCGTATATTTGGGTTTCGATCGGTTAGAGAGCGGGCAGGGATGCCTCGGTGCACATGCATTTTCTATGAGGCAGGAGCGTGAGGAGAAGCCAGAGTTTGGTTTGTTTCGTCGTTGCGTTTTCTGGCATCTGCTGGAAATTGCATGTTTCGGCGTTGCAATATGCGTTTGTCAGTCACTGTGGCATTGCATACGACCTCAGTGGATTGGTGAGGCAGTGGTTGTGCCAGGCAGCGGACCACGTGATCGGAGGCGGCAGCGGTTACGTGGTGACCCATGTCCAACGTTGAGTAGTATTGCTTGCCTATTTAGGTAGGTATGATGGTAGTTGCTGTGCATCGAAAGGGGATAGGGGAGGGCGGTTGGCAGTTGGCGTACATGTGCATGGCATGCATGGCACTTGCAGCAGAAGAGCACGTAGCCCGTTACTCATTGTGTAGCTACTGCCTATTCCAGAAGCTGGTGGAACAGGCCGTGCATTTGGACGTTTGTGTTGTGGTGACATTACCTATGCTGATTTGTGTTAAGAATAAGTGCAACTTAGGAATGCGTTGCGAGAGCCACTGCCAGTTAGCCATATCGCGTCAGGTTGTTCGTAGGTCGTTTCGTGAACCATCGGCAGCGAACATGAAACAGGGCACCTTGGTTCACCTTCGGATTGTATCTTCCGTCCCTCGAGCCTCTGCACTCCCAGATGGTCTTTCAACACGGCGAATTGAGGATAAGGCCTCGTGTATCCGGCTGCATCTTTTTTTTGTTGGTGAGGTTGGCTCTGGTCCGGCTGTTGTTGTTAGAAAGATCGCTTTTTGTTGATTGGGTTGTAAGCAGTATTTGCTGTGTAGGCGAGGGGATTTCATGGGTGAGCATTGTGTTCTTGTGGAGTTTTTGTGCGGACGTCTACGGCCGGTGTGTGAAGCAGGCGTTTCTGGGTTTGCGGCCGCTCGCTGTTGTGCCCAGAACGTAGGTACAGAGTAGGTAGCCTAGGTTACGGACATCCTACGCGCGCAGTGATTGGAACATTTGTTGGCCATTCTGAACCACCGCAAGTTATGGAGAGCAACGATAGCGGCGGTTGCGAAAATACATCTGGCTCAGTGACCGGAACATTTTTTGCCCATTCTAAAGCACGCCATGCAATACATCTTCTCAATGCTGTGATGGGTACTGTTATGTTTCAGTTTGCATGCAAGCAGGCATAGATGCATATGCACGCATGTGGGGATTTGCGGAGTTGTAGCACGGGATGATGCGGCAGGCCGTTTTGCTAACGTGCCGTCGAGCTCTGATAGGAGCTGGCAATTGGTGTTCAGGCATTGCAAAATGCTCTGGCGAGGTAGCGTCTGGCATCGAAAAAGACCTCAGTGAGTTGGTGGGGCAGTATGTTGGCAGGGCACTGAGTGTAGAGAGCCGTAGCGACTACCTAGTGTTCTTGCTCAAATGCATAGTAGTACTGACGGCCATGCCTGCTCCGTATGGCGGTAGTTGGTATAGGACGCGCAGGAAGAGCGGAGGACTGGTGGCACTGACAGCGCGTTCGATATTCACTGTATAGAGCTTAATGGCTATTGCACAAAAGAATGCGGGCCCCGTGGTTCTGTGTGCGGCCATCTGACGACGCAGGCTCAGGCTAAATTAAGGGTGCAGTGGGATGTTTGAGGCGTGAATGGCACGGATTTGCGTTTGAAATTCACACTAGGCAGGAACGTATTCAGAGGGCTCCAACACAGTCACACCCGAAAGGCGAGCAACCCCTCGATCTGCTCACATGTACCGTTTCCTGCATGTTTTGACAACAATCGCGTATCGTGTTCTTCCAGCAGATCCCGAATCGACGAGGACGCATTGTGCAGCCGGCGGCATCATCGTACAGCTGCTATTCATGTTGGGTTTGATTCGACAAGGCTGATTGAGAATATTCTGTCTTTCAGTTGGAGTATAGGCAGCGTTTCTGTTGAATATCGGTGGGAGAGGGCCTGTCAGCAACGTCGGATTCTGCTGCTTGTGTGCGGGCGTCCACAATCCCAGCAGGGAGGCCTTTTGTGGTGTTGCGGTTGGGTGCGGTTTTGCCCAGGAAGTATGCACATAGACGAGCAACATTCCTCTCGGCACTCCTGCGTGTACGTGCACGTTTCATGCCGTGCGATGGTGGGCGGGGCTGCATATGTGCATGCGCGCACGTTGAGGGGGTAGCAGTGTGAGGGCAAGTTGGAATTCGCTTTGTTGCAGCAGTGCCATGTTCGCATATCTACTGGTGGTGAGTGTTGTGGCGATGCTATATGCATATGGACGACAAGCTGTGGAATAGGAAATAACCTCCGCGGATTGATGAGGCAGTGTCTGCGGAGTGCAGTACATTTCAGGAAGGCAGTCACAACTATACGGTGGTTAGAAATGCTTGTTCGCATATATGCACTTTTTATGAAGCTGGAGATTGAAGAGAAGCTAACGTTCGGTTTGTTTCGTCGTCGCGTTTTCTGGCATCTGCTGGAGTTGCATGTTTCGGCGTTGCAGTTTGTGTTTCCCAGTCAGACTGCGACATTGCATACGATGTCAGTGTATTGGTGAGGCAATGGTTGTGCCGTGCAGCGGACCACGTGCTCGGAGGCGGCAGCGGCTACGCGGTGACCCACGTCCAACGTTGAGTAGTATTGACTGGCTATTTAGGTAGGTATGATGGTAGTTGCTGTGCATCGAAAGGGGATAGCGCAGGGCGGTTGGCAGTTGGCGAAGCCACCACCAATTGTGTAAATGCGCATGGCATGCATGGCCCTTGCAGCAGAAGAGCACGTAGCCTGTTACTCATTGTGTAGCTACTGCCTATTCCAGACGCTGATGGAACAGGCCGTGCATTTGGACGTTTGTGTTGTGGTGGCATTACCTATGCTGATTTGTGTTAAGAGTAGGTGCAGTTTATGAGTGCGTCACCAACGCCACTGCCAGTTAGCCATCTCGCGTCAGGTTGTTCGTAGGTCGTGAACCGTCTGCAGCGAACATGAAACAGGGCACCTGGGTTCGCCTGCACTGTTTTTCGTCTTCGCCTTGAGCCTCTTCAGTCCCTGATGGTCTTTCAACACGGCGAGTTGAGGATAAGGCCTCGTGTATCCGGCTGCATCGTTTTGCGTTCGTTGCTGAGGTTGGGTCTGATTCAGCTGCAGTGTTATTTGGAGCAGTGCCCGTGTTGAAAGACCACCAGGGACTGAAACGGCTCACGGCGAAGACGATAAGCAGTGCAAGCAAACCAAGGTGCCCTGTTTCATGTTCAAAACGATGCAGCTAGATATACGACGCGTTCAGTCCCTGACGTTCAACGCGGCGAGTTGAGGATAAGACCTCGTGTATTCGGCTGCATTGTTTTGCGTTCGTTGCTGCGGTTGGGTCTGCTTCACCTGTTGCGGTTGGAAAAGCCTCTTCCTGTTTATTCGTATGCTCGCAGCATTAGCTATGAATGCAGAGGGATTTGATGCGTGAGCATTGTGTTCTTGTGGAGCTTGCGTGCGGACGTCTACGGCCGGTGTCTGACGCAGGCGTTTCTGGATTTGCGGCCGCTCGCTGTTGTGCCAAGACAGTAGGCACATAATAGGTAGCCTGGGTTGCGTGCATCTTACCCCCGCAGTGATTAGAACATTTGTTGGCCATTTTGGACCGCGCCAAGCAATTCATATTCTCGGTGTGGTAATGCGTACTGTTACTTGTCAGTTTGCATACAAGCAGGCATGGATGCATGTGCAAGTGGGTGGAGACTTATGGAGTTGCAGCACGAGATGAAGTGGGAGGTCGTTTTGTTAGCATGCCGTTGAGCTCTGATAGGTACTCGCGATAGGTGTTCAGGAACCGAAATATGCGCTAGCGAGATCCCATCTAGTATTGCAATCGACCTCAGTGAGTTGGTGGGGCAGCATGTTGACAGTGCGCTCAGCATAAAGAGGCATACCGACTACCTACTGATTTCTGTTCAGGTGTATAGTAGTACTAACAGCTATGCCTGTTCTGTATGCCGGGAGCTGGTATAGCGCGAACGCGAACTGCGAAGGGCTGGTGGCACCGACAGCGCGTTCGATAGTTACTGTGTAGAGCTCCACGGCAACTGCACGAAAGAATGCGGATATCGTGGTTCTGTCTGCGTCCATTTGGCTACGCAGGCGCAGGCTGAATTTATATTGCAGTGGGATGTTTGAGGCGCTCAGCGGTTAGTTAAGCTGGTTGTGTTGGGAGTATGTGCAGATAGTGAATGTCACGGATTTGCATTCGGAATTTGCACTAAACAGGAACGGGTTCAAAGGATAACAACATAGTCACGCCCGAAAGGCGATCAGCCCCTCGGTCTGCGCACATATATCGTTTCCTGCATGCTTGGACACGAACGGATCATCGTGAGCCTTCCAGCAAAACCCGAATCGACAAGGACACCTCTTTCAGCCAGCTGTACCATCCTGCAGCTGCTATTAATGTTGGGCTTGACTTCCTTCGAGTAACTGGAAATAGTCCGTCTTTCGATTGGAGTGTAGGCAGCGTTTCTGTTCAATATTGGTGGGAGAGAGCCTCTCAGCAACGTCGGGTTCTGCAGCTTGTGTGCGCCTGTCGAGAGTCGTGGTGCGGGAGGCTCTTTCGTGATGTTGCGGTTGCGTACGGTTTGGCCCAGGAAGTATGCACACAGACGCAAAATGTTCCCCTCGTCACCTTCATTCGTACGTTCGCGTTCTAGGAGGTGTGACAGCGAGCAGCAATGCGTAGGTGCATGCTTGCATATTGATGGAGTAACAGTGTAGTAACAGTGTGAGGGCAGGTAGGACTTCGTTGTGCTTCCGCCATGCCAATCCCCGGCATTTACTGGTGGTGGGTGTTGCGGCGATGCTATATGCATATGGACGACAAGCTGTGGAATAGGAAATAACCTCCGCGGATTGATGAGGCAGTGTATGCGGAGTGCAGTACATTTCAGGAAGGCAGTCACAACTATGCGGTGGTTAGAAATGCTTGTTCGCATATATGCACTTTTTATGAAGCTGGAGATTGAAGAGAAGCTAACGTTCGGTTTGTTTCGTCGTCGCGTTTTCTGGCATCTGCTGGAGTTGCATGCTTCGGCGTTGCAGTTTGTGTTTCCCAGTCAGACTGCGACATTGCATACGATGTCAGTGTATTGGTGAGGCAGTGATTGTGCCGTGCAGCGGGCAACATGCTCGGAGGCAGCAGCGGCTACGCGGTGACCCATGGAGACGTGTAGTAGTATTGCTTGCCTATTTAGGTAGGTATGATGGTAGTTGCTGTGCATCGAAAGGGGATAGGGGAGGGTCGTTTGGCTGTTGGCGAGGCCACCACCAATTGTATGCATGCGCATGGCATGCATGGCACTTGCAGCAGGAGAGCACGTAGCCTGTTACTCATTGTGTAGTTATTGGCTATTCCAGAAGCCGACGTAGCAGGTCAGGTACTTGGACGTTTGTGTTGTGGTGACATTACCTATGCTGATTTGTGTTAAGAGTAGGTGCAGTTTAGGAATGGGTCACCAACGCCACTGAGAGTTAGCCATCTCGCGTCAGGTTGTTCGTAGGTCGTGAACCGTCTGCAGCGAACATGAAACAGGGCACCTGGGTTCGCCTGCACTGTTTTTCGTCTTCGCCCTGAGCCTTTTCAGTCCCTGATGGTCTTTCAACACGGTGAGTTGAGGATAAGGCCTCGTCTGTCCGGCTGCATCGTTTTGCGTTCGTTGCTGAGGTTGGGTCTGCTTCACCCGTTGTGGTTGGAAAAGTTTCTTCTTGTTTATTCGTATGCTCGCAGCATTAGCTTTGAATGCAGAGGGATTTGATGCGTGAGCATTGTGTTCTTGTGGAGTTTGCGTGCGGACGTCTACGGCCGATGTCTGACGCAGGCGTTTCTGGATTTGCGGCCGCTTGCTGTTGTGCCCAGAGAGTAGGCGCAGAATAGGTAACCTAGGTTGCGCGCAACTCACAATCGCAGTGATTAGAACATTTGTTGGCCATTCTGAACCGCGCCAAGCAATTCATATTCTCGGTGTTGTAAGGAGTACAGTTACGTTTCAGTTTGCATGCAAACAGGCATAGATGCATCTGCAGTTGGGTGGAGAATCGCGGAGTTGCAACAGGAGGTGAAGTGGAAGGTCGTTTTGTTAACGTGTCATTGAGCTCTGATAGGTACTCGCGATAGGTGTTCAGGCACTGCAATATGCGCTAGCGACATCCCATCTAGTATTGCAATCGACTTCAGTGAGTTGGTGGGGCAATATCTCGGCAGGGCACTGGGAGGAAAGCGGGATAGCAATTATCCTGTGATCTTGTTCTAAGCGCACAGTAGTACTGACATGTATGCCTCATTGTACGGCGGCAGTTGGTATAGGGGGAGCAAGAAGACGGAAGGACTGGTGGCACTGACAGGACGTTCGATAAGCACTGTTTAGAGTTCCATTGCAGTTGCACGAAAGAATGCGGATCCCGTGGTTCCGTGTGCGGCCATGTGATAACGCAAGCGCAGGCTGAATTTAGAGTATGTGGAGATGTTTGAGGAGCGGAGAGATTAGTTAAGCTGGTTTGTTTTGGGATTATGCGTAGTTAATGAATGCCACGGGCTTGCTCTTGAAGTCCGCACTAAGTAGGAACGTGTTTAAAGGACTTCAACACAGTCACTCGCGAAAGGCGAACAGCCCCTCCGTCTGCGCACATGTGTCGTTTCCTGCATGTTTTGACGATAGCCGATCATCATTGGTTGTCTTCCGACCAAACGCGAATCCACATGGACGCCCCGTTAACCCAAGTGCCCCACCTTACAGCTGCTATTAATGTTGGGCATGACTCGATTAGGGCAATTGAAAATAGTCCCTCTTTCAATTGGAGTATAGGCAAGGCTTCTGCAGGATACCCGTGGGGGGGCGTGTGTGATCACCTGTGTGCGCGTGTCCACAGTCGCGGTGTGGGGTGGCCTTTTGCGGTGTTGTGACTGCATGCGTCTTGGCCCAGGAAGCATGCACATCAAAGCGAAATATTCCCCTTGGCACGCCCTTACGTCCGTTTGCCCTTTCAGGCGGTACGATAACGGTTACGGATGCATAGGTGCATGCGTGCAGATTGGTGGAGTTACCGTCTGAGGGTAGGTTGGAGTTCGTTGTGCTTCCGCCATGCCAATCCTGGGTATTTACTGGTGGTGGGTGTTGCGGCGATTCTATATGCATATGCAAGACAAATGGCGAAGTAGGAAATAATCTCCGCGGATTGATGAGGCAGCGGCTGCGGAGCGCAGTACAAGTTGGAAGACAGAAGCAACTACCCCGTGGTTTGGAGTGCTTATGCGCATGCATGCAATTCTTTTGAAGCTGGAGCGTGAGGCGAGGCGAGAGTTCGGTTTGCTTCGTCGTTGCGTTTCCTGGCTGCTGCTGGAGTTGCATGTTTCGGCGTTGCAATATGCGTTTGTCAGTCAGACTGTGGCATTGCATACGATGTCAATGGATTGGTGAGGCAGTGGTTGTGCCCTGCAGCGGTCCACGTGGTAGGAGGCGGCAGCGGTTACATGG
>CAJFCZ010000496.1:0-11705 GCA_904066245.1 Eimeria sp. OTU-Y | reverse complement strand
GTATAATAGTAGGAATGAAAATATGAAAATGCGTGTGTGCCTACGTGCAAGTTTGTGGAGTTGCAATATGAGGACAAATTGGAACTAGTCCGGCTCCAATAGCGCTTCGTTCCGGCACCCACTGAAGCTTTGTGTTTCTGTGCTGTGATACGCGTTTGCGAAGTCAGACGCCAAAATAACCACCGTTGTCAGTGAAGTAGTGAGGCAGTATATGTGCAGCGCAGGACGCAGCAGCGCCTTTGCTGTCATCTGCGTCAAACGTTTACGGAAGTTGGGGGCCAGCCTGGCTATACAGACTATGGGATATAACGGAGTGCGGACAGCAGCCAACAGAAAATCTGAACTGTGTTTGCTAATGGCGCTTGCATAAGGGAACGCGGAACCCATACTTCGTTGCGTAGCTATTAGCTGACACAAACGAAGGCGAGGTAGTGGAGGTGCGTATTCCTTTCAGGGAGAGAGTAGTTAAGCTGTTTTGTGGAGGGATCAGGTGCAATTTATGGAGGTGCCACCACGTTTTGTTCGAGAGCTGGTTTTAGTGCGTGTGCTTTATATCAAAGTCGCTTGCAGCGCCTTTCCGGTGTGTTTGGCGTTACAATTTCCTTTCTTAGGGGCGGATATCGTGCACTGTTTTGTTTAGAAAGTATGCGCATATTCGACAGTCAAGAAATTGCTCCGTGGAAGTCGGCCAGCGTCCGGGGATGGAAATATGAGGCATGCTGAGGGCACTCACCTTCTGCTTTCTGTTATTCAAGCATCATAAAGTGCAAGTTGGGCGGAAGGGAGCTTAATGCAGGTAGAATGCCCGTTCAGGTGCACACATATTTGTTGAAGGAAAACGTGCAACGTGGTAGTCCAAGCCTTTGGGATTCATTAGTTCGGGGTTCTCCGATGCATTTGCCAGACCATCCCTATCATTAAACGCCGTTACGATGACCAGGTAAGGCAGTGTCGGTTTACGGCGGTACAGAGAACCGTGACGAACATGAGTTGCGTACACTTGGAAAGAGCGTTATATGACACGAGGACGCAGTCCAACAGCCTTCCGTGAAGGTGCACTCCTCAGCGACTGAGTCAGCATCTTCCAACATAGGAAGCTATATGGTTTTCCGGGGCAATTCCAAGTGTTTGTTCCGCGAGTATATGCATTTAATGCGTGTGTGGTTGACACGCGGACGAGGTCTTCTTGTTGCAAAGCGTTTTCTGCACTGGCAAGTAATGGCGGGAGCCGCGCAGCGAACGGCTCCGTGTTTTGCGCGCATACAACATTTCTCAATCGTTGGACGTGCTTCGATTGTTGCCAGCTTGTCGCAAGTAGGCGGTTACACCTCACACCTAGAGGCCCGTGCTGCTTCGTCTTGTCGTTGGTGCGGGAATAGTGAATTGTACGCAAAACCCCGAAAGGGTATTGGCTGCAGTGCATATTGAGTACATGAAAGGGAAATGCAAGTTATATGCGGTCACCTACTGATTCAGCTTGCCGACGTTTCGGTTGCAATGCCATGCTATGCGGCCCAGAAAGTATGCGCAACGTTTATGTTAGCAGTTGTGGAGGTGAGCGGAGAACTGTAGAAAGCACCGTGAGATGCGACATTGAGACATGCTTGGACTAAGTATCCGGCCCCTGCCACTGTTCTACCCGTATGCCCTTGTGTAAGCAATGCAAAAGCACCCTCGTCCGGACACGCCTGTGCTGCTCCCGCTTATACAATGATTCTCTGCGTTATGTCCTAAGGTGGGTTGCCTGCCAGAGCTGCATTCCTGAGTGCGGGCCCAGTGATGCAGAATAATGATCTATGGATCCAGTCCGGCGGCACTAAAACTCATTCATGCCTCGTATTTTGGCTGTATTCGAAGAACCGGGTGTTGGCGTGCGCTCTAGTGCTGTGTAGCAACCCGGCGTAGCGAGCAACGTCGGCCCGCCGCAGGACGGGAGCGAAACGTGAAGTCGGTAGAGTTGTTTGCGGGGCTTTCCACTGAAATAAGTGTATATCGTACATGCCACGGGAGCTAGGTGCGACAACCTTTGAGGAGTCCTCAGCAGCCGTGAGGCGCATGGCCCCTTTACGAATTTGGCAGTTCCGAGCGGGAAGATGATGGTTCAGAGTCATGCACGAGCGACACGTTTCTCGTGTGTTGAAGGGTCTTAGAATTCTCGTTGGTATTCCAGTAGCGTGCGATCTGAAAAAAGTATTTCGTGGATCTCAGCATTGAACTTTACTACCGCTATTGTCATGGCATAACCCTACACATTGTTTTTGTGCGGACATAGTCCACACTCCACTTTGAATGACTTTCTTGCGACACCCTCGCTCTGCCGGACTTCCCCTTGCCACGACGCCTTGTCGTGCCGCCGTGCTCTTTCGTGTGTATATGTGTATGCGCAAGTGCATGTTTGTGTGTATGCGTGTGTATGTGAGACACGGTTCACGCAGATGAATTTGTGGAAGGCTGCTTGATGCTCATACGTGATCGCATAACGAGCCAGTCACCGAAAAACGGCACGTCGGCACTTCTGCACATTGCAAAGGGTAGTGTGCCAATGTGTAGCCTTCGACATGGGTGAGTGTTCCTATATCATAGAACCCTGGCACATCCGGCAAGTGCTCCTTCAACATGACACATTTTGGCAACACAGTGAGTTGCCGTAACAACCCATGGCGCAGTTATTGCATGTACGTACGTTAACACGCCATGCAATGACAAATATATATTCTCTGTCCCCTAGCCATGCTTGCCTCGGCAGCCTGATGCGATGTAGAGTACGAAGATGGAGAAATGTAGCCACAGCGAGGAATAAAGGCAGCCGAATATGACTTGCCACTTTCGGTGTTGGTAGCAGTGCTTGGCCTATGTTGTTACTCGCTGGAACTGCTCATGCAGCTAACGAGAGCTGGCCAATGTTGACCAATGTAATGCTGTCAATGCTGACCAATGTTCTCAATGTTTTCAAGGAAAGCGCTGAAGCTGTCCCTAACTTCAAATAGATGTTCAGTAATCGTTGCGTCAAGCAGAGATTCTACGCATCTCCATCTTTGTACTCTACGTCGCATCTGTTTGCTGAGGCAAACATGGCTAGGGAACGGAGAATAACTGTTAGAAATTGCACGGCGTTTTACCTTACTCCAATGCAGTATTTGGTCCGCGAGGTGTTATGGTAGCTCAGCTGCGAAGAGGAGGGCTGAAACTGTCCCTAACTTCAAGCATATGCTCAGTAATCCCTGCGCCAAGCATGGCATTATATAGGAAGTGGGAGGGTTGTTGAGCCACCTTCTGAACTACATGACCAGTCCCCCCGACACTACAGTTTTATGACATTTGGCTTACCTGCTAAGAGAGTGTGTCAGCGCCCCACTTTAGGCTCGGCGATGCAGTTTCGCATGAAGCCACATGGAACCGTTTCCTACCACACGAAATGATTGCCGACCAGCAAACTACCCGGAAAGCCGAAAGTTCACCGGTCCTACCGGGGTTCTATGCGGAAGGTTGCGTTGGGTTGCGTTGAGCTCTGCTAATTGGGGTTAGATGATCGGCAGCGAACATTGGTTGGCCTGAGCTAGAAGGGGTCAAAGCTATACGTCCCCTAAACCTCAGCTCTCCGGTGAGCATCCTTCTCTCTGGCGTTACAGTTGGAAGGATGCGACTACACAGGAAGCATTAGTTGGTGCAGTAGGCGTAGGAGGGAAGGGATAACGCAAACGGACGGGGACGTATAGCGACCCTATTCTAGTGGTCAGCGCACTAGTCGCCGCTACTTCTAGTGGTCACCGCACTTTGCAGCACTACAGCATCTAGGCATGCCGTAAGGAAAAACAAGGGACGCCGCCCTTGTGCGTGAAGGTTGAAATGAGAGGGAACAATGCCACGGGCTCGTCCCCCCCCTTGCACTATGCGAACATGGTTTTGGAAAGGAGAGTCATTGCATCCTGTAGGTCGAGTCTCTAATATCAATGCAATGTGTTTGTGTGTTTGTGTCATTATGCTGCTTGTCGGCGTTGATCGTAGCACGCACAAGGGGGGTATTTGCTTAATGTAAGCAGCGAACGACGAAGCGGGTGCACAGCTCAATAGCGCAAGCAAATCGTTTTTGTGACATAGATAGGGAACTAGAGTTCAACGCTCCATGTCTGCCTACCTAACACTTTTTCCGTGGTGCGCCTGCAGGACACTAGGATTCTAGGCAGTTCGGCAAAAAATGATATTTTAAAGAGGCCCGTATGTGCACAAAATAGTTTGTGGGTCTGAGGATCATCTGCTGTCCATGAGCTTTCAGCCACTTTGCGTAGCCCCTACAGGATGCCGCTGGATTGTCCTTACCGGACTCCTTTTGCAGTGGCTGCTGCAGGGGCAAGTGACAGCATAGATGCCAAAAGGTAAGGCTGGTGGTGCTGTTGCTCTCCGTGCTTTTAGTAGGTAGTTCTGCATTGTGAAGATGGGTGCACATGCAGTAAGTATCAAACCTGGTGGGGGTATCTGAGTTGTACAGCACAGATAAACCAGCACACCCAGCATATCGCTCTGGTAGGTCCCGTTGCATTAAACTCGGGCACGGCGCTTACAGCGGGTGTTTGCGAAGACGCAGAAGAATGACGCGCTATGTATCAGTTCTTGTGGATACTAAAGTAAAGCGATCCGGGCATTCATGATGTTGCTTGCCACAGTCAGTTAAACGCTGCTGTGACTTCCAAGTTTTTGTTGTTATTCGACTGGAGACATTGGTTGCGTTGTCTTGTATTAGTGCGGCACGGTTCTTGCAACGCCAAGGTGCTGGAATAAAGTGCTACAGTTAAGCACTCTGCATTTGTGAGACGCGTTTGACAGGTTGGTGATTCGTATCTTCCCAAAAACCTAGTTGTAGAATGTCGGTGCCTGTGCGGCTACATAACGAAGAGTGCTGTGGCTCTTGAGGAAAAACCATTGATCGAGATCCAGGCACGACTCCAGTAGAGCTGCCCTTGCAGCTGCTCAAAACGGCAAAGAATGCTGCTTTCGATATTCCGCAGAGATGGCGACAGCTACATGCTCTCGTTGTTATGCATGACCTAGTTCGGCATCTTTTAACAAGGAGGCGAAGATTGGCGGATGTTTTGCGAAGCAGCACATAAATATCGGTGAGGCAAGTGACTTCGCGACTGATCGGACAGCTTTATCTCTTCAGAGACGCGCGATGGTAAGTGAGCTGCGCAAAAGAAAGGCATGCAAGGAACACACAACGGGGGTCTCCGTATTCCCGCTTGAAAGGCTCCGGTGCCAGTGGGGCTCTTTGGCCCCTGACGCTCGCCGCCACTGACATCGTTTGACATCTACAGAGGAGGGGACGTCGAAAAAGACTGTCATCATCCATGCAGTACGTGGGATTTACCCAACGGCATATCTTGGCGAGGTTCCTGTGTCCCAGGAGCGCGGGCTGCCTGACACGAACTTCCGCGGATCGTGCATCGGGCTGCGAGGAAACTAACAACGACCCAAATTATATGTTGCGCTCCCGCTACTGTAAAAGCCCGAGTATCAGATGCCATTGTCTATCCGTGAACATGCAGGTACCGCGTTGCTAGCGGGGTGGGGCAGCGCCGTACAAACGGAGCTGCATCGATATGCCCCTGGGTTCCGTGTATGTGAGAGAACCTGCTTCAAGGCAGCAATTAAGGACTCTACGCTCCGGAACATTTGGCCTAGTGGCCGGGGCCCTACGTTTTAGCCGACGTGGTGTTCTCTGTGCTGCGTCACTTTTACAGATTTAAGCAATACGCTGTTCAAACCAAAAGCATGATTCGAGCAGTGCACGCGCGTCGCACAGTCTGTGCGTTAGAGAAACCTCAGCAGATCGTGTGCCTGCGGATCACATTCTCCTGTAACGTACGCAGGGTTGTAGTTATGCTTTGTCCGCTTCAGCATGACGCTAAGGGCGATAATTGCGTTTGTGGTCCCGTGAAGCCATCCAGAAGAATGGCTGGTGACCTGTGTGGTGAATGGCGCACAAAAATATGGTGTTGCTAGCGATGAAAGCACAGCAGTTGTGTGGAGTCATTTTGCTCCACCGCAGTGGCAAGACTACTCTTCACGCGCAGTTGCAGAGTTGCCGCAGGAATCGCTAAACCTAGGCGGGGAGCCGGCGTTGCATTGGCGAATTTCCCAGCTGCTTTGTAGGCTAGGCCTCGCATTTCGTATTGACACTGGTCCGACGACCACAGGCGTTTTTGAACTGTGCAATTCGTGCAAGGGTTGGCGTTGGCACGCACATGAAATGCATTGAAGGTTTGGTTTGTTTGCATGGCATACGGTGCGTAAGCATTAGGTGCCTTCAATGGCGACTGCAGATGGAAAAGAATGCAAAATTAGTGTAGCGGTCTGACGCGGGGCTGGAGCGACACTGGCGTTGCTTGCTTGGAAGCAGGTAACGCCTTAGTTCAGGAACCCCCCTGCGTGGAATACTAACATGCACCCATACGGCTGCATGTGCACATATTGAGATTTTCAGGGATGCCAAGACCCTAGAGATCCCGGGCAAGCTTCACTTGTTAATCACAGCTTGTGCGTGGGAACACGTTACCGTGCGGCTTCCTATACACTAAGAACCAACGCCATTGCTAATTGCAAGCTCGTTGCAACAATTCAAAGACTGCGCATCCCTACTCAACAAACATGCAGAAAGAGCTGTTGCTGCTGTTCATGCTGCTGCTCCGTTTGCGGTTCCTTAATGATGCTGCTCCTGCTGCTGTTCTAGCCATTGCTTTTAATGCGTGTCTTCCGTTTTTGTTCGGTTTTTCCGGGGCTGGTGTCGTTGCTCCCTCTTTTTTGGCCATAGTCTTCCTCTCTGTCTCCCCCTGTACTTGCATCTGCTTCTTTCGCTCTATGCTTACTCGCAGACTCTTCCTCGTCTGGATTCCCCCCAATTATTTTGCTGTTTCCTTTCTCCTTGTTTTGGTCGAGAAGTCCTGATACGATCGTTTCAAATCATTAAGGTCTTGAGCATGCGGGCTGGACAACTGTGGCTCGGTGTGTTGACAAATTCAGCGCGCGTGCAGCATGGTTCCACATCCCCGTATTGTCGGAGTTTCCGACAAACTGACCGAGTCGCCCTTTGCATGCACGTCAGTTGGCAGGGTAGTCAAACGCCTGCAAATAGATTGACGCAGCCGTCGAACGGCATCTGCGTGTACTAATTTGCAGGGGTTTCGGTGCAATTCATAGAAGCAAAAAGTGGTTTAGCACAGGGTTCGACGGTGCGCAGCGCCAACCGACCAGGATCGTGTGCTATTTTGCATGTACGATGAAGCAGGCCAGTATGATGGCAAAAACTGTTGCGAATGCGTTCAGAAACTTCATGTGCACGATAGACCTCTGTTACGCATCTCAAAATGCGTTTGACTTGATGCACCCTCAGGAGGAAGTCATGCTTGCAACGTGTTATGCATCCAGAAAGTCGGTTTGCATGGTTTGCATCGTCTAACCTTTTGTCTCTAGCCCATGCCTCGACGTTCGTCCGGAGCCCGCGGACTTGCAGTACACAGGCTTCACAAGCGTACCGAAGAGCTATAATTGAAGTGAAGGCGGGTGGGATGCGATACTTAGCGAAACCAGAGGATTACCCCCCGCGCGAAAAAGCTTATAGGCAAGCAGCAGATGACGGTTTGCGCATATGGTAATGCTGCAACTGAACACGCGGCAGTGCATCACTTAGCAGATGGTGGTGGCGTCGATCCCCTCCGTAGACGCCTGGTTTGATAAGGCGAGTTAAGGTTCATAGTACCTGAGCACAGGAGTACGAGTGGTTCGCTTTTGTACGCTGTGCTGTCGGTACCCGCATATTCTCAGCAGGGTTGCTGCGCCGCCTTCACGGAGCCTGCAAGCACCTTGCACCTCCTATAGGGTTTTCCACTTGGACAAATTGTCAATGCTCCTTTGCATTTCGCGCCGCATTTGCTTCCACACTATATTTGGCTGCATTGAAAGTCCTTAATAAGAAACCTCGTACTGGATGTTTGCCCTAGGGGCTTCCCGGCTGTGAGTCGGCTGAAGAAACTTGGCGTTGCGTGCACTAAAAGCTTCAGTGGACCGTGCGGTGAGATGTCAGTTGGCGAGAACGTATTGCTGACGGATTAGGTTATTCACATTCACGTGTCTACGTTTGGAAGTTTGCCGTTTGCTTCTGCGGGCACGACAATGCTGCAGGACAACGAGCAAGCCGTCGTCGTAGGCTTCACCCTTATATCCCCACATCCCCGTGCCCCCACGTTTAGGCCCGTCTGGTGACCTCAGTGAACTGGGCTTAGCGTCAAAGCAGAAATGCGTATGGCCCCGTCATTGAATTTTGGCGCTGGTTTACTAACACGCCTACAATCAGGCAGGGCCTGCCTACGCACTGGGAGCTAATGTGCATAAGACTGCAAAACGACACGCAAACCAATAGGTAAGGGTTTTCCAGGTGGAACACTATATGCTTGTGTTTGGCTCTCCAAGGATATTTCCCCGTGTCTTGAGAACAAATTGAAAATGTGTAAAATGTGTCATCACAATCTATGCAGTCTACGTTCTGGCTTTGGGCGCGTGCCGGCTGGACTCGCATGTGGAAGAGTTGTTGCACCATCTTCACGCACATTAAAGTGCCTTTTTGACGGGATGCAGGGTGGTATCCACTGATGGGCTCCAGTTAACGCCTGCGGACGTGTACCTTACCAAGTGACTTTGGCAGGGGTCGCTACCTGTTTTGGGAGCAATGCTCCAACACACCGGAACTGCTCACACTTTGCCGAATGTCTGCGCAGAGAACTACCAAGTGTTCAGCGCCTGTTCTGCGTGGCAGTGGGTGTGGTATTCCATAGAAAATGGGAATGATGTTCCACGTGGACTGACAGCACGTCGATGACTGGCGCTATTTTCCCATTTTAGAATACAAGATAGCTTTCAGCCTGTTGGGTATGGCAGCGAGTGCGTTCACAGACAGCATCGAGTTGCATTTACTATAAATGATGAATGGCAATATATGTGGTGTTTCACAGACGCTCAGCAGCGTGCTGTGCTGCGGACTATACGCCCATACTTTTGGCTTGAGCTTCATTTGGTAGCTTGAGAAGACGTCAGTTTAGCACGAGAAGCGAGGTACTCACAGGAAAAGTGAAGGGCGCATTGACTACTGCCGTGGCGTGGGAACGCCTGCTGCGTCTTCACGATTGCTTGCTATCTTGCCAAGGAAAAATGCATCTAGAGGGAATTCATCTGATCTTCCGGCAATGGGTAGTAATATGATCCATTCTGTGTGGTGGCAGTAATGGACGTAAGTGGCCCTTCGCGCACCCTTCAGGTATTGCACAGTGATGGCAGCTGCGCGCTAGCATTACCGTTCCCGTGCTAGTGGTTTTGTGTCTGCTGGGACAGGCTTGTTCGGCGCTGTGTTGTGCCTTTGCGATACAGTGTCTGAAATGATAACTCTTGGTCGCCTAACTAAACAGCATATGCACCATGGTACGTGGTGGGAGGCAGCAGCGACTACGCGGTGGTTTGTGTCAAACGTTTACCACCGCCTGTCCCTCCGGTTGTGCGGCATGATAGCGGCTCTGCGAAAGAAGGAAAGTAGCGACGGAAAGGCAACAAAGCGTGTTTAGGTTGTATAGTGTGTTGCAGTAGATGCAGTGATTTATAGAAGGAGCGTAAGGTCTGTGGTTCAGTCCCCCTCTACATACCCGTGTTTCCGCTGCTTCCGTGATGCGGCGCAATGACTCGAATTGTACCTTACGAGTGTGGCAATTGGGATCTTCGCACAGAGCAGCGTAAAGCGTTCAGTGTTTAACGCATGAGACAGTAGATGCGGTGTTTCACAAGGGGTGCGTAGTGTGGTCTGCTTTCCCACGTTTGCACACGCCATTGCTTCGTCCCTTTTTTTTGTTGTTAAACTGGCCCCACATTGGAGCCTGCTGGATGTTTTGAGGGACGTCTGCAGAGAGCTGCAGGCTGCACTAGCGGACTGTGTTGTGTTGCGTTGGCTCTGTCGCTTTGCAGAAGGTGCGTGCAGTCCATTGCTTTTGTTAGTCTGCCAAAGGCTCCTTTCGTTAATAGACCTGCACTTTAGTGGAGCGCTAGGATGCACAGCAACAAGGTGAAAGTCAGAATACCAAGAACGACAGCTCGCGTGGGACCACGTACTATCTTTTAGCCCTAAGGTGGTCTTGAAAAAAAAATGTGACTATATCTGGCCGTCAGTTGCAGTATTTGAAAAGGTGCATCAAATATATGCAATGCAGTGCTGTTTATCTAGCTAAACGCCCTCAAATTCATTGTTTGGTAATAATGGATAGGGCACTCGTTGAGGCGGTCTGCTGGCTATTTGTGCCGAGTTGGTTGAGGAGGACTCGCAGCTGATGAACAATCGTGGCAGTTTGGATGGTGTTTCAACGTGACAGCGGCCCACACAGTTTGGCTGTGCGACAGCTGGAAATATTTTCATCTGTCCAACGACGATAGTTGGTTTGGATGTCCTGCTGGTTGTGCCACCCGATTCTTGTTCGCGAGTATTGCTTTGAACCTACGGCAGCCTTTATAGACGCAACACGTTTAGCTGAGATGCGACGATTATCTGTACTTGGTTCAGAAGTATCAAAGACCACTTTAGAACGAGGCTGCGCATAGCTCTTGAATACCGTATGTCCACCGTGGAGCGAGTTGTCTCTCCCTGTGTTGCCACCAACGCGTTGGCATTACCTGGTCATGCCCACGGCAGTAGTGTAATGATGCGGCTGTTGGGCGCTCGCTGCACAGAAGTTATCTGCGCATGACTTTCCTGAGGGTGGCCAAGATATGCTTCGAGATGCTTGGTACATTTCCACATCCCTGGCGATAAAGTCATGAATTTATGCTGAGTGTCACCGCGTGTGGTTCTGTTGGAGTGCACGCAGATGAAATATTGTATAATGCATCTATCCCCGCTTCTCACCAGATGTAATGAGTCAGCGGTCTGTAATTATTCAGCGAACAGAAAATATTCAGATCTGTCAATGACCACAAGGAACGCTTCCCTGGTTCTGCCCTTTGATTTACCTCCAAAAGCATATTTGGCAAGCGTTTTTATACGATGCGACCCCAGACAAGAGCAGTAGTGCCGGCATCTCTGAGCACAGATAATAGGTCCCTGCGAATTACTCTATTAATATGCGAACGTTTCACCTGTCCCTGATATTGTGGGCCATGAGACAGCCTGTGCATGCTTTGACGTATAGGGGCTGTACGTGCAAGCAAAGTTGAGCTCCCCGTTTGACGTTGATTACAACAGCAACCTTCAAGGAGAATGAACTTTTTTCTATTTTGTGACCGAACGCCACTTTCGAGGGCAGTTGAAAGTTGGGTGCATCGGCAGTCTTGGACGTCCGCAAGCAAGTCATACCTTACCGAGAAAGGGTATGACTTTCCGTTGGAAGTCAAAGGCTGTCGGTGCAACTACCAGCCAACCAATGGAGATAAAGGAATTGGGCTAGTAACACGAAAACCAGGCCTGTTCTTAACGTAGGGTTGAACAACATGTTGGGCAAGCGGGTATTACAGAATTTCCATGAGTGTAACGGCGGCTCTACCCAAAAAGGTCCGTCGGTTTGCAGTGAGTGCGTACGCCTTCTTAGCGACTTCGTTTGCCCCACACTGCAGCCGAGGGAAAGCACGACCCCTGGCAACCTGAGCACGCTTTTCAAAATTGCAGTATATTATCAGAAGAGTATTTC
>CAJFCZ010000495.1:0-11712 GCA_904066245.1 Eimeria sp. OTU-Y | reverse complement strand
CACTTACATAATAATACATATGAGGATACTCTTATGCAATATACCAATTACACAATATCACATATGATTATAGACGCAGTGAGTCTATTCCCGTGCACGTACATACTGCGATCGCATATATTCTCCATGCAATTAGCAAGGAAAATCCAAGCAAAGCAAGCAAAGTGGCAACACAGTGGAATACTTCGGGAGGAGATTTGCCGAGACGGTGGCGACGAATCATAGTCCAGCTGGTGCCAAAGTGGCGCCGCAGGCTCAGGACATCATTAACGCTGCCGTTTGTGCGTCTTGCACTTTGAGTTCAGGGCTAAGGCATATTTGAACGGAAGAACAACTTGTTGGGTTGAGTTATATAAGCTGGCCTACATTGCAGTTGAGCTTCGGCATGGGTCCCGTACTTTTCGCACAATAACCGTTGTGAGGACGAACAACTGTGGAAACTTGCCAATTTATTTAAATGAAGCTGGAATCATTAATAATCGCAGGCCAGCCCTACGGCACTCAATAAAAGAACGGGAGTTTTACACACCAGTTTACTTTCTTTTGAACTCTGTTTCCATTTTCCCGCTATGTTCCATTGGATCTGTAATCTTCCTTGCTAAGGAGCTCAGATGGAATTGGAAGGTAGCAAGCGGCCTCCTGAGAGTTTAGTTTGGAAAAGGAAGTTCCGTATGCTTTTTCAAACAGCCCGATGTGGGTCATCGGCGTTGGGCCGTAATGGCGTCTTACGTACCATACACCATGTAGTGCGAAACATCCTTCCATCATTCGGTGAGAAACAAGCCGTCTGAAAGTTGCCATCTGGGCGGAACTCTGTGAAAACCGTTCTTGCTTCTCCCCTTGCTGAAGGTTGCTAGCATATAAGCTGCGTCTTTCCACGGGTGGCCAAGCGTGAGTGCGGAGAAAACTCAGCAAGTGTGCCTGTTTAGGCGTATAAGAAGGGCATGTTTCGTATGCATTTCTGCAATGTGCCTATACCGTTCGTGTGTGTACCGCTGTCCTTCTTGTGTAATCTTTAGACTTGCTACTGCTGCAAGTGCTCTAAACGCAGTACTTCCCGCCAGACGCTATTGAAGTGTAGGGCTAGAAGTACCTATTTTACTACGACTCCGGTTTAATTTGATGCTGAGCGCCAGATGGCCGACGGCAAATGTTTCGAATTCACTATTCCCCCACAAAAGTTCCTAATGTAAAGGCGGCTACATGTTATGCTTGTACTAGTAACGCCATGAGTTGAATCTGATGCGCAGCGCCGCGCTCCAGTTTTGTTTGTGTGTGCTCCTCGACCGAATTCCTCACTCTTTGTAATCAAATTCCGCTTAGGGGAATCTGAGTAGGAGATTCACACGAGTGGCCTATTTGCACCTGCAGCAGCTGCTAAGCTCCTGAAGGCTAATTACTCCTCACTTTCCCTTGCACAATTCGAGACACTTCCCCCATATAATGTGATCCTCTATAGCCGAGCTACACCAGAGCTCCCACGAGCACTTATAGATTTCTGCATAAAGTGCAATGAATGCAACGCGAATTTCCTAATCTTGATCGTAATGTAATACAGCTGCCTAGGTGCCAGGCCAGAAGATCTATGATTCCGAAGTACTCTAGTAAACGAACAGCCAGAGAATAGGCTGGCCTCTGGGAGGGAGCCTAGATAAATTGTCCCGCTTCCGCTCCTTCGTAGTTAGTTATTGGCTTGATGCTTCAACAACAGGAATTCGAGCCGCTTGCGTCGCCGGCGGATGCCCTGCTTTTAGCCGCTCTAGGCTCCTCGTGCACGCGTGTATCGTTGTGTAGAGGAGGTTCGTCAGCATGTCAATGGAGCATGATGTTAGCCCATTTCGACTGCCCAGTACGATTCCAAGGCATCGGGGTCTTGTGTGGCCGTGACGTCTCAAGAGTTGCAATGCAGCACTCCGCAACCATGGCGAATTGTAGTACTCCGGAGCAGTGCGCCACCTCTCGAGCAGCAATAAAATTAACTGAACCAAGTCTAGTTATAGGTTCTATTTAATGAGCATTCGACCGCATTTGAACATCTGAAGAACTGTTGGTGGGTAGAACGTGATGTGCGCCTACGGGGGCAGTGCACGGCAGACTGGTGGCCACTGGCGAATGTGTCTCCCCAGAAGCGGTCGCAGCACGACTAGACCCCCATGTATTTGGTACTCTTGATGAGTTTAAAATTTTGACTCCTAGACAGTCAGTAACAGGTTAAAAGTGTGTGAATTATGTTGTGAATGGCATATGATGGATCCCTTGACGGTATACAGGTTATGGGCCACCGCGATCGTCGATTCCAGCCTTTAATAAAAGGCTTGCTGCGTCTCTCAGCTATATATGTGCTTATTGCAATGATTTTCCACTTTCTGACGTATGGCTCTGATTATTAACAATTTCCAAAGCCGACTTTTTCGAATTCTATGTCCTCAATTGGATTGGTATTGCTCGACTACCCGGTGCACTGCTACCAGGCTTGCAAGTGCAAGAAATACACACAATAGGCGCAGCATCTCTTCTCAAGAATCCTAACTATGAAGCAACAGTTGGCTATGCAGGTTCCTTCCGCTCCTTTACCCGTCACGCAAGGGCTTGAAGGGCTTTTAACCCCTCTAGGGAGCACAAAGGGCAAATACGCGGATCGCGCAAAGGCGACAACTCGCCGGCAGTCATTCAGCAAGCATCGAATGCGTGCTGGACTTCTTTCTTTTCTGGCCGTGGTAGCAATCACGCTAAACTGCCTCCGCATTTGTTATGGCAGGAGAAGTCGGGAGAACTTGCCGCGCCGGCTGGCAAGTAGAGAACCTAGACCGGAGGACGACCCCGTACTATCAGCAATTCTTGATATGTGCTTGGACATGGAGGAGGAGGCCGGTGGGTTCCTCCAAACTTCAATAACTACGCCAGCGAGACAGTCGGAGCCTGCTTCCTCGTTGCAATCACTTCCGCCGTATGAGCAAGGGCAGAACGAAATCCCGTCGATTCCGTCTTCCTCAGGATGGGGAGCCTTTCAGCAGCATTCGGCTGAAACGCTTCTCCTTCCTCATGAGCTTTCGACAATGAGTGGAAGTTGTGGGCAGGGTTGGTTGCATGATGCTGAGGAAGCTCTTGCCTCGCCCATGGAAGGGCCTTCCACGTCGTGGCAGGGCCCTTCGATGTTGCCACCCTACGGTGGTAGCCTGCCCACCACGGAGAGTGACGGATCTATCATCAACTTACCTCAATGGCATACGAGCCCACTTTCTCCAAGTCAGAGCATGGGCTTAGAGAGTTCTGTTAGAATTGCTGGCTCACGTGTAACACATTTGCCCCAAGCCATGGAACGGCCGAATCCAGTTCTTTTTGGGGTGTTGCCGTTTAATGGACAACCGAGCACTCAGCCTAGCACAGGCCAAATGCGTCTCTCACCTCTGCAAGCAGGTGTGAAGCTGGACGGCCATTCTCAGGGTGCCGAACAGACCCCCCTGCGAACTTCAGCTTTTTTGGAGGGGGAAGTGGCACTGCCAGTCGACCCACCTTTTGGTAGGTCTGATTTCGGTACACATGCAGGGCATGTAGTCGCTTCGTTGCCTCAGATTCGGAGCAGCGCATCCTCTGGGCAAGACCTTGCCAACTCGGCAGGATCGCGGGGTTTCTCTTCTTCAAGACCTGAGCAGGCCGCCGAGAATAAGGGGGCCGAGCAAAATATACAACGTCCGTCTCTGCATCCAGTTGTTCGCGCCGGAGATGGGTTTGTCAATCATCTCTTCTATAGACTGCCCACCTTGGAGTTGGGGGAATCAGACAAGGTGATACAATTTTCGGCGGAAGAAGTCTTTTCACCCGCACCAAGTGTTTATATACCTGTAGTTGCTTTGCAAAAGTTGCACGAGTTGATTACAAAAAGAAGCGTGTCTGGAGGCGAGGCAAATGAAATTGTAAGGAGTTCTCAGCGGCTTGCCAGCCACCTGCATAGTTGCCATCAGTCGCCGGTAGATCGCTTGACCCCAGGTGAAGCAGTGCAGGCCTTGGGGAGGCGATACGTCATGATGGACATGCTTATGTGCGCAATTCAACTTTTGGGGCCAGCGATGGAAGCGGGTCAGTGGTGGACGAAGCTTGCTAACTCGATTCCCTCGGATGCGAGCCTGTCTTTTGCTGATTTTCCCAGTAGACGCTGCAAGTATTACATCGCTCTTGCAAATAGACTAAGTTCAGCGATAGGCTTATTGAAGAAAGGTTTACGTCCATCCGCAAGAGAAACAGTTTCCCTGAAGCGGGACCTGTTTTGCAGAGCTCAGTCTCATCCAGAGTTCAGGCACCCTCGATGGGAGCCTTGGAGAAGCGACGACAGAAAATGAGACAGAGATCCAGTAGGATAGGATGAATGTGCAATTGTGAATATGCTACTGCTCAAGTTGTTAGGCGGCAGCTTGGTTTTGGTCCGGCAACCACTCGGTGCAAGGAACCCAGAACTGGTAGCCTGAAAGAAGATGGGCGTTCTTGACATCGTGACGAGCGCTGAGTGAATATCAACCAGTAAGGATGTCGTATTTGTTACCGCAGTCATATCGGAATCAATGTTTGCCTTAACGGTTATGTAGTGAATAAATATTACACGCTTACCGCATACTTCTATTTTGCGTATTTTGCTGAATTAGTGGGAACTGAGCGGTAGGAAAACCCGCCCGAAGTGACAGCTTTGTGGCAAGCGCTTTTGCACTTATTTACGGAAGTATTTAGGAAGTCCCAAGAATATTTTCGTCAATGATTGGGCTACAGTCCCAGCTGGGCGGGGTCTGATGCCGCTCCACCAAACAATGCCGGTTTGCAGCGTCGCTTCCGTGGCGATGGCACACAATCTTCATGGCAGCCGCCCCCACAGAGTGCTCAGTAAAAGCGCCATAGAAAGGAACAGCTACTGCGGCATCCGGTTGGATGTAATTTTCGTACAAATTTAGAACAACAGCTAAGGCTTGTTTGTCCAGCATAAATGGCGTCACCAGGCAGTTTTGATTCCCTAAGTCAACATTGCACCGCTGCTTCGATTCTTGCTCTGCACGATTGGGGTAGGGACCTGCACACAGATACAACCTGTAAGTAGAACAATGGATCCTACAACTAGTTCCAGTGGCCCTGTTTGTTTATGGTGAAGCCGCGCTTCCCAGGGAAAGCAGGCAAATGTTCTACACTTGCTCACAGTTGAGGCGGAACTAGACGTGGTTGCTGGATGATTTTGCAAGGAGGTTCAGCATAGTAAAGGTAACTGGATGTTGGAAGTAGCATACCATTGTAATAAAACTTCTAGCACCCTCGAGGCACCACATGCTTTCTTCTTTCTGACTCAAAACCTGCAAGTGCAGTTGTAGGGTTTTTATGTTGACCAGCCTAATTAGCGGGCAGCCGCCTGCTCCTGCAGAACACATGCATTGTGTGGCATGGTTGGTGTTTGGCAAGCAGGCGAATGGTGTTCAAATACTTTGAACGATGTGTCCGTATGAGATCTTGAGCTGGATGGCTAGAGGGCCGCTGTTGCTCTTGGCTTGCATCCCGCAAACTTGCTGCAGACGGACGAGTGCTTAACACAACAGAGCACGGGCCAAACAAAATCCACAACTGTTGTATCCTACTACAGCTCTGATGCAGCAGAATAGTTCGTGTGTGCATTATAGGCAGAAAAAGGCACTGTGCGGCTGCATATGCCACTAGGAACCGAAGTTGGGATGGGTTTGAGTGCCAGGACACTGTCAAGAGAGCGCGTGCCGCCACCGTCTATCAAGAATATGCTTGCTTATTTTAGTGGATCATCTATGCTTTTTTTGAACCCTCTTAGCCGGGCTAGAGAATCAAACGTAGCGGGTAACCTTTCGAGCACTCATGGCTTAATTGATGCACCCGCCGTTCACCAAAGGCAGCTGTTAGGAGGTTGTATGTGGCAGTTTCAAGAAAACGTCGAACGTTCTCCCTGCAGCGAATAGGGAAGTACAGATGCTGCTGCTAAAATAGAAACTGAGTTCCAGTGATAGATATTAATTCAGAGCAGTCATTAAGTGTTCTCAGCTCACGCACCACGATAATCGCTGCAGGAACATTTTGGTGGAATTTCAGACGCAACTGCAGGAGCAACTAGTCATTTCTAATTGACTGGCTGGGGGGAATGTATGGGTCTGTTTGCTATGGAGTGACATTCGGATTGGATTAGTTTCGTTTCTGCACCGAGATTGGGAACGTCCTCTGGTCAAAAGGTTAACGGGAGCGTGGCTAGGCCTCTCGTGTTTCAAATACATCGAATTCGCCAACGACCTGGTTTTTGCCCTTTGAGAAGATTAAGGGAGAATTCCGCTTGCTCCTGTTCATAGTATCCTTTGCACTGTTCTGGCCAGGTGCACGCACACAAGCCAGTGGTGCCCAGAGTGCAAATCCGCTAGTTAGAGTTGGGCAAGGTAGAATGATCGTAGCCGCTGAGCGAGCAACGCGAACTACACGTGGAGCCGAGGGGCTCCTGACTCATGCAGAACTACCTTGGGGAACAAGCAAAACGGCATGCTGGTGAGTGTAACGCACGACCAACAGTAATTTCCGTCTTGCATGAGGTTGCTTTCTTCCTTCCTGCATTGCTAAGTGCAGGACAAGAGCAACTGATCGGAAACAGAGCAGCCAGAGAATCGGCTAGCATCATCGACCCAGCATAAATAATGCCCCGTTGTCATCCTATGCTGCGCAGCCTTTTAATTTTTGCCCCCACAATAGGCCTTCGGGCCTCTTTCACTAAAGGCTGACCTTCCCAATTTTACCGTATATGGCTTACCTTGTGTGCGTGTACCGTTGTGTAGGAAAGAATCCTCATTGGAACAGAGACAAATGCTGGTTGCCCGTTTAGATTAGCCAGTATTATTTCCATTACGCCGTCACTACATAAAATGCAGAGGCTGTTTTGAAATAATATCTCCTGGGAAGCCCACAAACCCGCCGGAGTAAGGCTTGGTGTAGCATTTGCCTGTGTACCTCAGCTCAGAAAGCGTGGGTATACTTGAAGGCAGCGATTTTTTAGACTACTCCTACGTGGTTAGGATGCTTTTATCGAGCTGGAGTACTACTTATGTGGTGTAGGGGTGATGCAAGTGTGTGTGCTGTGTTGTGAATTCGTCTGGGGTGGTACCTTCAGGCCTATCGAACCTACCTGCACATCTTCGTGCATTCGCTACACTCGACGTGTAGACTCAACACGAACCTTGAAATCTAGGCCCCATTTCCAAGTTCAATTCCTGAAAGGAGGGAGTATTGGGAATTATGCATTTCTGGACAATCCCTTAGCTGCTGTGCTCGTCTCACTGCCTGCCGCAGTCCTAGTGCAATCGTGCTCAGGATAAGTTTCATTACTGCAACGCCTGTGTTGTGTGGCTGCTGCCTCTGGATAGATATTATTTATTCTGCTTCTGAATAGAGATTATTCATTCCTGCACTGGGACGTTAACCATGCATTTACTGCCAGTTTGCCTTACCTTCTTCATAATTCCTTCCAACGTGCTTTGGATTCTTTCCTGCAGCAAACTCTCCACATGATGTACTTCATAGTTCGTTGTTAGGAGTCCGCCTCTCATTGCGCTTGAATACATTCTTACTGCCGTGTACTTATGTTACAAGTTACCTCAGCCAGTTATATGGTTGCCCTCCATTTACCGGCTATTATCATACTTTATTCGTGTGCTACTGTGCTTGCTGCGTTATTTGTCTACTCTGCCCCTTTACCGGTGTATTAATGCATCGGCTTACGGTTGTTTTGGACTCTTTTGCACCATGCGTCACTCGTTTTGTGTGTATTAACTCTAGTGAACATGATTTGTTTCTGTCTTCATGTGTGCAGGCTGTATCATTGTATTGCGTGAAGACAAATGGGAGCACAGTGCATACGCTAGTGCACGAGCCCCCTCCAACCCCCCTTTTCCCCACAGACAGCAGCGTCAGCGGCAAGCGAGAGAAAAGAGGACACGAACGAGAACTGATTCGCCCTTAAGATGCAAAATGGGAAACAAACGGAGAAGAGGGGATGGTAAGCGCTAGTCTAAAGGAAGGTAGCACGAAAGAGTAATACCTTAAAGCGAATGAGAAGAAGAACACACTACGGGGTAGCGGCGGCAACGATGTTTGGTTTGGCGCATTATCCGCCGCTATGCATGCGGAATAGCGAAGCAACCGGTGATATTTTGTTCAGGCTCCCACGTGACCCGGTCCTACGGCTTGCCTCGCCACGTGATGAACTATTGGACATCACGCCACGAGCCGTGCTGATTGACAATGTAGTCCACTTCACCTTGATCTGTTAGCTTGCCAGTGTCATCATGAATACGGAGCCAGTCCAAAGCTTCTTTTCTCGTGACTAGAGCGGGGGCGCGTGGGTGATGAGGAACCACTTCCGAAACATGAAAACACCGTGGTACGCATACGTGGGTGACAGAATCAGACAGCATGCCACAGCACCAATGTGTTCGGTGAATTCGCAGGGGCCACACTAACGAAGGGCGAGCTTCATGCAGTTGTTGAAAGCCGGTAGTTCTTCGCTGTTGAGACACCCTTTGCCCCCACCTTCATATTCCACTGCTCCCCCCCTGGAATAAGCATAGTAATTCTGCTGCCATTTCCCTCGGGTGATGTGGCTTTGCGCCTAGTCACAGAGTTGCCGAATTACCTCCGTCATAGGAGGTGCCAGTTTAGTGGCCAAAGCTCTTACACTCACTCCAATCATGACCGCAAAGAGTGAGAGCTCAGTTGATTAGTGGCTTGTGCTGCATGCAAGCTCCAGTGCAGGAAGTAGTCGCTACCATTCCCGCCCCTCGAATTGAATGCATGTAGGTAGAATTTGTCCGAGGGTACGATTAACTAGCACATTTTGTCCATCATTCTGGGGATGGTAGGCGGAAGGCACTGTTCCCTTGACTAAATCAACGAGTGGGATGGAGACATTAGCAAAATAAGGCCCCGTGAACGTGCAGCAGAAACTGGCAGTATCAGGATGCTGGCGCACTTGGGTCTCGTTCGCCAACACCTAAGGCCACACCCGTATGGCATGTATCGTGTCTGCCTCAGGCTTGCTACCCCCAGTGCTGATGCTATCGGCACGGTAGGTAAGTTCCCGTCTCACGAACTTGCACTTGCAAAACTCGGAGGTAGAGCTGGGGCTTGAGGAAGATTCATAACACTGGGTGTAGGAGGCCAGCGTCGCTAAGGGGCTCAGGGCTATACATTAGGACGTCGCCAACATTGGCTGTGGCGGTCAGACCTATAAAGGGTTGCAAAGAGCGTTAATATTAGTTTGGATGGTGGCTGTAGCACCCTTGAGGCCAAATGGGGTAACTAACCGTGTATTCGACTTGCCCCATAACCGGTCGCAAAGCATTCTTCCAGTGATATCCATTAGCCATGCTGATCTCATGAAACCTTACTTCAAGGTCCACCAGGAAAATATTTACCTCCCCCCAGCATGTTTTGAATACTTTAAATAGGGGTAGCCGGAAATTAGGGGCTACCGTGAAGGCACTCAATGTCGAGCGGAAGATGCATATGTTTGTAATTCATGTGCATCTTCAGCTCTCCTGAGTCGTCACCGTGCATCTCAACCATAATTGTACTTGCACATAGGGCACATAAGGGATAGGGAGTACGTTTGTCCTATCCACCCATTAGCTAACAACTTGGCTATCTCCTGCTTGTGGAAATTAAGAAATTGTGGGGTCGTGCGGGCTCCATTAGCCAGTCCATCCCAAGAGTAGCTCTACGGGATAGGGTTTACTAAAATATAAAACGAAAGGCGCTCACGATCGAGTTCCATACCTTCACACTTCATACACGTTTCCCCCGGACGCTTATCCTGGTACCCACCATTTCCCAGTCCCTTCGGTTTATATTCCTCTGTAGATATGTCCAGTACATTGATGCCGAGCCCATACGATACATAGTAAGCTTGCCACCCCATTGCGCCTGCCCTAATCTCGTTTTATGGAGACGCTGCTCCATGTGTACGGGGAAGGCTTGCAGAGTGCCTCCCTCTTCGTATAGCCTAGGTCGTGGCATCCATGGGATTCCTTCCTCTCTCAGTCTCTCTACGGGGCCCGTCTGCATCTCCTGCGGAACCATGGAGCGTTTTAATGTGAGTTACTGACCAGCTACTGTGTAATAAGCTCCAGTGTTTGGGGGTGTAGCTGCTGGTTGCGGGCTCTTATGCTCTTTGTGCTGGTACCCTGCTCTGGGCTTCGCGTCTCGGCACGGCGCTGAGAAGATTAGCCACTAGTTAATCGGTGTGTTGGCAGTGTGTCTATCGGCTTCCCGGTTGCACCTGCAGTCCGTTGTTATGTAAGCGCGGCCCCTGCATATCTGTAAAAATCTGAAATGATAATAGACTAGGGCAAGCTTTGTTAATTACCTCTTCCGCAGTTTCAGAAAAGAAACTTCCCGGAACACCCCCAATGCAATGTATCTGGCTGTCATTACTTATCAGTCCCATGTGTACTTACTCAGGTGCACACCCGCATATATATAAGCTGCACTCAAGGTCTAGCTCTTGAAACAACATTAGAATATCAAAACGCAGTCTTCATTCCCCGGTCAAGCCCCACCTAGGGCAGGGGAGAAATGATAATGGTTACTTTCGGGTCAATCCCTTACCTTTGGTGCAAGTCTGACTGTAGACAGCAAATGTAGTATACATCGCCATCAGCTGCCACTACTGTTCAATCATATTATTTCCCTGTTGGCCGTACACTAGGTTATATGGGCTGCACTCAGCATATAACCTTAGAACGTAACACCTCAACATAATAATTGTCACTTAAATTGTGTTCGAAGCCTGATACTCCTGATGGAGCGAACAAAATTTTATAAACTGGCAGCGCTAAACACTGGGTCTGCTGCAGATCACTCCGCTCCCACTTGCTTAATTTCTACTAAATATAAGAAGCTTTATTCCTAATAGTGCATATCCAGTGTTCTCATTTTGAATTGTAGCCAAAATTACGCTCCGTTGTAGTGCACAAGAATAACGACTTTCCCCTTCTGCAACTATTAGAGGCCGCCTTTTTTCGTGGCATGTTCCCCATCCCGGCCCCTATTCTCCTTTTTTCGCTTCGCTACCTCATTAGTTAGGCAAGTTCCCAGCAGGTCCTGAGTGGTCCGCCCGGTGCGCTCCTGCCGCTTCCAGCGTCTTCAGATTTCCTGGCCGTGGTATCTCCTACGGTCCTCCATCCATCGTCGACCGCCTTCTCCACCCCTCACGCCTTCCGTACAGGTATGCGTTTGTCTCTGCTGCCCCCGTTTCCCTTGCGCCGCTTCCTGAATTCCTGTGAGTGGCCTGCTCTCCATAACTTCCAGTTGTCCTGTGTGTTCATTACCGTGTACTTGGTAACATTCGGCAGTTATGTGGTTGTGCTGGTTTATTCGTTTGTCACCATGTTTTATATCAGTGCATCCTGTTGTGCCCGTTGCGTCAGTTTAGCTCATTCTCTCCAACTAGCTACACATTCATTGTTTAGCTTATACATCATTTGGAAACCATTGTTTAGCGCTTCTCCGGTTACGCATTCCTATAATTCCCTTTTTATTCAGATATTGCCTTACCATCTGCCGAATTGATTTGTGTATTGTATCTGTGGAAAAATGCGTAAGCCAGCCAACGCACAAACAAATAAATAGATAAATATATTTATATGCTTCTTTTATGTATTAACATACTTCTCTATATACTTT
>CAJFCZ010000494.1:0-11734 GCA_904066245.1 Eimeria sp. OTU-Y | reverse complement strand
GATATTAAATCCTCTTCGCTTACTGAATGCTTGGAACATAGCTGTGCTGGGCACTTGTGTGATTGCGTGTGTCTTCTGGCGTTACATGTAGGAAGCATACAAGACAACTGAAAGCCAAACGCGGACGTCGTACTCAGTGATGCTCGAGGAGGCGCAGACACTTGGTGTGGTGTCTGTGGAGCTGTTGGCTTGTGCTTTAGCTCAGTTGCCACTGCAGCACCTTGAATCTCTCGTGCTCGTGAGATATGCTAAAGGAGAATACTTCTCAGAGCACCACGACGGAGGCTTCAGGCCCAAGACTGTTCTCCTCTATCTCAACGGTGAATCTTGCTACTAGTCAGTGGTCACTACATGCGCTGCAATTCTTGAACGCGACAGCAGACTGCTGCTTCTTCGCCGTCTGGTCTATATGCTGTCTCGCTTGCTCTGTCGACAAGGATGAAGTGTTTACAACCTTAACTCGGTATGCGAGGGCTTCAGGTGACCCTGGCATTCGTTATATCCGGCTCTTCTACTATATCTAGAGGCCCTTACGCTTCCTGTGGGCTTTTCTTGATGCAAGTGCTTGCTATGCCACTGCCTCTGTTGATAGTGCTTGCGGGGCTTAGTCTTCAGCGCGTAGGGCTATGTGAATCGGCACATGCGGAGGTACTGGTGGAGGCAGTAGTAGAGAACAGCTGTATTTACTGAGTGTATCTTGTATCTCTCTGCAACGGTGTGCCTGTTCCTTCCATCAACATGTGCAAGAGTGATCGTGAGAGAAGGGTGCATATATATAAAGCTAAATACCCGTATACCACCACGTAAACCTGTATGACTGCTTGACTCTGTTCGAACACACCTACATCCTCCTATGCGTGCTCTATTGACACTTGAGGGGCATGGATTTGTCCGTATTTTCCCTTTAGACGTCGAAGATGGAGGCTACACGCACTTCACTCGCCTGGGCCTAAAGATTGGGCCGTCCCAGGGCAGCGGAGCGGTGTGGAGCAACGTGACCCCGGGGGGGCAGATGGATTTTCGCACTGTGCATGCGGGCGTGGCTCCTACAAAAGGGACAAAGTATGTCGTCAACTGCTTCTTTAATGAGGCGGTTGTCAGACACGCGAAGCCGCCGGCTCCCCTGCCCCTTGAGCCTCCACACGGAATCCATAGCTCGGAGGAGCAGTGGAGAGTTGCAGTGTCTTCCCCATCATCCCAAATTGGAAAGAACGCTGCAAAACGTGGCACAGTCAATGTTTGTGGACGGTTTCCTTCATACACTGAACCTGCGGAGCCACACCTGCCCCAGCAGGAGCACCAGAGGGAAACTATCAAAAATGGGGGGTTGGAGGACCGTTTGATTAGGGGGGTCCCTGACACTGAGGCACTTGTTAAGAAGCAAGTGGGTTGTCCAATTACTACTTTTCCGATGCCCCAGCAGCTGTGGCAGCAGCACGAGATACCACACCCAACCTTCTACCCTGTTACAGGGGGGACGGGGGGTGTTGCCCAGCTACCGGTACCTACCTTGAAGTTTCCCTTTACAGCGACTGCCTGCCCACCTGCTCGCTGGGTCCACCGTGCAACTGGGGGCTTGAACCTGGATAGACGGTGGATGTGACATCGTGCAGGTTCTGGCAGCCACCAAATCGCGGAGAACTGAGCAATTGGTAGCCCTACAATGAAGTGCGACGTGGTCAGCAGCAACTGGTGCTGCCACTGTGAGCTACAGCAGAGCCTCTTTCCTGCCTTGCATTTGTCTGCGTTTGTCGAGTGAATGTGGTATATTGTTTCTGTCATCTAGATGCTATACCAAAGCCACTCAAACATGAGCACTCAACATATCCTGCGGGTTGTTTGTGACATCACTCCTCCCCTTTCTATTGCGTTTGGCCCTGGTTGGTGTAGATGCTCCTACTTGCTTAGCCTCGCTCAGCCCCTGCAGCGGGTGCTGGGTAGGTTGAGCTCGATGGTCTGACTCTACAGCGTCTAGCACCCGGCTATCTACAGCCGCTGCTGGCGCACGCACAGCTGCTCCGGCAGCGGCTGTATATAACTGTAGAAGTCTGGTCATTTCCTCTGCTCCCAAAGATACACAGGCTGAGCAGCATCGTACTTGATACTTGCTGGTCTGAAGGCGCGTTTGATTTTAATTTGGGAACAGACCCTCTTGTATGCAATGCCCAGATACGACAGAAGCGAAAACACATGGGACCGCACCTTTATTTTCTAAAGTGTCACACGCTTTGCACGTAGAGATTAAAGGCGCCCCTCCCTTGAACATATCCTCCACAATAAGAGTAAAGATTGAGAATCGAAAAATTCAGAACGCCGGCGCTGCACGCTCACTTGTCTCAGTGCCCAGTGGAGCCAGCTGTCTTCTGTTGGTACTCCCGTGGATGCCCACACATGAATGCATCGGTGGAAGTGTAGGCATGCATGTTTCCTTGCCCACATTTCTTAGACCAAGAACCAGCAAAATGTGCATCATGCTGACTTAGTTCTTATTGTTTATACCAGGAACTCTTCCCAACCATTCCAGTTGGAGCGGCCGCCCGAGCGGACAGCTCGCAGACGCGCAAGCAGAGCAGTAAATACAAAAAGTGATGTTCGTGCATACGCTATGGACGCACTGCCCGAATACTGCTTTCGGTATGCACACATCAGCGCAACAGCAACGCGTATCCGCTGTTTGTGTATACAGGGTGTTCTACAATGGTCAAAGAGCCTCAAGTAGAGCCGTCCCCTTTCTCACATACCTCTGGCGGAGAATGACTCCTTTCGAAGTGAGCGGGGAGGGCCTGTTGGCTACTCAGCCGTGCCGCCTGTGGCTCATGCAGCGGGGTACAGTGCCTGGGTCCGTAGGGTCGGCAATATTGCAGACCCTTAGTGTAGTGCCGGCCGCGCCTCAGGTGCTGGCCTCACTGTCAATGCTAAGCGGAGCCACTTAGGTTCCAGAACTTATATGAATTTACGTAAAACAATTAGTTATAACTTCTCAAAGTTCAAGAAAAACATCTCTGTTCTGATCTTGCCATCGGTCGACTCCCCTACTGTTCCTACAGTCGGCTGCGCCGGCCCTTTGGGCCGTAGGCGGCTCTGAGGAGGCCTCCTTATACCATAGCGGGGCCAGGTTCGGATCTATAGCAGTCATCTATTAGCTAATTTGCCTAGTGTCGGCCTACCTATGAGTCTAACGTACCTACTTAGGTCTTTTATAGTGCGAACATGGTGTTCTACAGCTTAGCTAGCGTCCTATAACAGTGCATTGTAGTGCAAGTGCACTACACTTAGTGCCTCCACCTACCAAACCAGCACATGCAGTGAGATGCAAGACAAGTGGATGAACATCAGCAATATTAAACTCCCCAGGACTGGGTGGAGGCCTGTCACTACTTTCAGAGGCTTCCGGAGTTCGCAACTTCTTGCTGGCCCCGCGGTGCAGTGTAGCCTGCTCTTTGTAGTTTTGGATATTCCAGTGTAGCGGTGCGCCTGGGCGTGCCGACCAGAAAAAGCACGCTGAGCAAAGCTGCCGCATCGTGCTGGGTCAGGCTGCTTTTGTTGCTGTTGCTGGAGTTTCTTTTGCACTTGTCACGACTTACGCACTTCCTGAGCCACAGTAGAAATTAGCGCTAGTAACCATATCTCACTAAGCCTCATATTTTAACCCGCGGCAGCACCGTCCGGATGGAGATATGCCATAGCAGCCTTACTGCTGTAGCTGGCTTAGCCAGCGAACAACTCTTTCGCTACAGCAGTCTACAAAATTCTTCATCACACATGCCAGGAATTGATGGTTGGTTTGGACGGTGAAGTATTGGCTGTGCGAATAATCTGGAAGCGTTTTTACTGCGCCCGAGAACGCGTAGATCTCCCCATGTACTGGATTCTCCTGCCTTCTTCCCACGTTGCGAGAGAAACAGGCAACTACTGGATGTTTCCCCAGTCACTTGCTTGTTGAGAGACTACTACGCCAACTGCTATTTCACTGACGTCAGCTGCTAGAAAGAAAGACCTGGCCAAATCAGGGAGCCCGAGCATTGCAGGCGATGTAAGATGTCTGGTGAGGATTCTGTTGACTTCGCCTTCGCTGTCTTTCAGCCTTTAGAATCAGATGTGCTAGTTTTAGATCTACTAGAGGAGCTGCTATGCGAAGGGGTCAAGGAATGAAGTTGCCCTGGTACGATGCGAGGCCGAGGAGCTCCTGAGCGGCCCCGCCAGCGCACAGGGGTAGTGGCCACGTCGCATTTATCTTCTCCGGATATGGTTCGCCTTCTAGTGCAGAAACGTGAACACCTAAGAAACTAATTGTTTGGATTTCAAGCCAACGAATCTCTGCTCCCACGAACCCCTGGTCTTCGTGTAGCATTTGCAGAGGACGTCGCAAGTGCAGTAATGCTCCTGCACATTCCAGCTGGCTGGACAAAAACCCACCATGAATGCATATTACCACCTTTCTATCCGTGACTGCCTCCAAGCAATCGTAATTGACTTGTGGGTACAGCTGGACAGGTGTGTTCGCGAGCGCATAAGGCATGCATAGGTGCCCTAATTTGTGAATGCGTGCATGGAGCGCAGTCTAGTGCCAGTCGTAGGATGCACTGAGATGTGCGAAGACGTCCCAGCGAAGTCAAATGAAGAATGCACTGCTGCTACGGAAATGGCCATTCGTCGATTCTAGGTGTCGGGAACTTCGGTTGCAGTGGGGTTTCGGCGAGGGGCTTAGACTTGGCACAAATGCGCCACCGTGCGTGTTGTTTCTTCACCTACAGCAGATTGTGCCCAAACGAACTGGACCATGGTTTAACCTTTCCCTTTCGCACAGTTCGCATGCTTGTCTCTCGATTTAGTCTTCAAGGTGCGGGGGTGGCCTGTACCTTGGAACAAAGCTCGGGGATGCTGCGTGGATACTCTATGCTGTTCTTCTGTGTTGCAGCCTGTGGCGGAGCCGCTGCTAACTCGGTGTTATTAAGTATATTTCAGATGTCTTTCTTCGATTGCTCCGTCATCTGCTGTTATCGAAGTGCGTTTTTTTAAAACCCCGAAATTGCTGTCTGCTTGACACCGCCACGGTGAAGAGCATATATTTCTGCGTTGTTTCTGGCAGCGCCTCTGCACTGCGTAAGAGCCTCTTCGCACCTTTCCCCTTAAAACGCCGTTTCTACTCCTCTGCGAACGTTGTTGGGAGCTCTGTGTCCCCCCATTGCCGCCTGGAAGATAAATCTCAATAGTGTAGCAGGTGGGAGCGTATGCGCCCTCCACTAGGCCACTAACAGGATCATAGAATTATCTTCATGTGAATAGGCCCACCGTAGAAGTGCCGTGGCATGTTAGCACACTTCACACTTAACGTTACATTCTACTCTCATAGATTTGCCAACTCCCCTGTCTTGCGTGGCGTCCGCGAAGTGTAGTCGCAGAGGCTGCGCAATCTAATAGATACTTAGGATGCAGCTACTTGCCGTGTCTTCCTATATCAGGGCCACTACGTGACCTTCACAAAGTACCTGTAGAAACTCCAGAACATTACTGTGAACCTGATTAAGCAGATAGTTGACCCGTGGAGGATCAGCAGGTGCGGAAATCACCCAGCTACGCCCCATCACAAAGACACACGTTGTGTGGGGGCCTGGATACTTCCCTGATTCGTTCGCTTTTTCGTCTGGTATCTGACTGTCTGCTGCTCAAAATAATACGTCACCAGTCCCTTAGCCTCCTTCATGCCTCTGCAATCCCGATTTATATGACAGTGCTTCTCGCAAAAGAAGTAGAGGTGCTGGTCAGCAGGCATTACTGTTGTCCGGGTACCGAAATCGTCGGCTGTATCCTCAGTTGCCGCCTTTAGTCCCTTTCAGGACAGATGTTGCATTCATAGACCCAATATCGACGGGCTCCAAAGCTCGGTTATTTCCATGCTTGTTTTCTTGCCTCTCAGGATGGGCTGTGGAAGTGAAGCTTCTGATATCCCTTGGTTCTCCCTCAACAGCCCACGTGATTACTGATTACCGGATACTACTAAAAATATCGTTCTATAGACGGATTCCCCCGTATAAATGTTTTCACTCCTAATCCCGCCTATTCGCTTGCAGACCGCGCAGTAGGCCTAAGGGGAAACAAATGTCGGAAGGCTTCCGTGGTGGTGATATGCTCCGCGAATGCGAGACGTTTGATGAGATCTAGCCACGTCATTCCTCCCCTACTGAAAAAGAAGATGGCAATAGCAATTGCCGACCTTTCAGTGTTGTTTTGAAGACAAGCGTACAAATAGAGGGAACCGATGAGCTCCTCCAGGGCCTGTGCATCGCGGCGCCCGTCATATCTAGATGACCGAGAAAGGCGGCACTCCTCGTAAGGTGTCCTTGGAAGTAAAGCACCTTTCGCTGGACGGGATGACGAAGTGGAGCTCATTTCAGCTGTACAAGGCTACCGGTCGTTGATCACCCCACTACAAGAAGGCAGATAAATTCAGCTTCCAGGGCACCTTACTGTTGGGCTCAGATTCGGTGTTCGCACTTGCCCTGGTGAAATATGCGCCGCTACCGAATGTGTCGGGAGTCTTCAGACTTACCGCAGGACTGGCGTGAGCTACAACAGCCTGAAACGCCTAAGAAGAGAATTGGCAGAGCGTTCGTAAAACTTTGCTGATTCCTATCCCCCGTCATGCCCCATATGCGCAGCAACCTAATGGGATGCGGCTGGTTAGATATGCAGCGGCTTGATATGCGCTGCAACGCACCTTGCCGTGCCTAGCGCTGCAAGGCAGCCCCATGCGTAGGCACAGATAAAGCTTACACTTGCATGGGCTAGCACTGTAGACCATTTTAAAACACTTATCTCTTAACTGGCCCTCGGTAGACATCCTCCTGTCTGCAGACAGGAGTACATGCACCGTCTCCGGTCGGAACATGCTACAGGTTCCCATTCCACCCACTGGTGATGATACTGGCCTTTATCACATAAAACTACTTGAAACAGCACCAGGGAGTAACTATGAAATATCTTTGCCGATTCTCTCCTTAGAAAGTACCTTATTCTCCAGCTATATTCTTTACAAAAGTATCTCAATCCCGACCCCGCAGCGCTCCGTTTCTTCTGTAATTGTTCGTCCCACGGCGTCAATCGAAATTTTGGTGTTTCCGAGGAGTTATCATTTGGTGTATACACAAATTCCATTAACTACAGTTCAGAAAGAAAAAGGCCAACTTTTGGCCAGCAGGGAGACCAGACTTTGGGTTTTCTTGAAGGGAGACAAGAGGCTGCGTGGATAGCGTGGCCATCCTGCAAGCGGTGTCAACTAGCTAGCATAGCAATACGATGCGTCAGAATCGGTTTAGTAGGGCAATGACAAGCTAAAGGGCAAGCCAAACGTACTTACTGTTGATGCAGTGCAACGGGAAGCATATCACAGTTGCTTCGAGGGGAATGCACGGTCACAAGCACGGGGCGGGGACTGCAGCTCATTCGGTTAGTCTCACCGTTTTCTGCACACAAGAGCCGACAAAAAAATATCCTTCATTACGTGGCCGGCTTTCTGTTCTTTTGTTGTCGAGCCACAGTCTAGTTGTACATCTGAGCATGGATCCTCGAATGTGGAAAATAACCCTGGTGCCGGTCGTCCAGCAGCTTGTGCATCCACATCACCTCGCGTTATAGCCACCCAGCTGATATTTGAAGAACTGAGCTCTTCTTGACGTGCCTTAGTCAACTGTTTCTTCGCATGGTATTCCATATTATGGGGAAGAATCGAAGCAATCCCAGCTGGTGCCTCTATACAAAGCTGGCGGCATCAAAATACGAACAACAGCAAAAGGCGGCAGTCCTGGAAAACATTAATAGCGCCACTTTCTCGAGTGATTCACTGCATATTCGGCAAGCAAAAGCATTGCTCGGCAATGTTGGGTCATGGCGTTTTCTTCCATGGCCATTTTCGGCTCATCCAGCCTCTCTTTCCAGCATAAACCCAGCGATAGTCTATATGACGCGCTGCTCAGACTAGTTGCAAACATGCACTCACACTAGAAGCTTGCAACATCATGACAATGAATATGCAAGGCATAGTATTCTAGTTCTGATACGGTTAGTCATGAAGTGGAGTCTCACTCGGAATGTTTCTCTCAAACAAATACCGTTGCAACAAAATGTATTCCACCGCTTCAAAATAAGCTACCGTGAATACCGAGGTGTTGACTACACAACCAGACGTACACGAAACGCGATATAAGAGCGGCTTCCCGACCATCTTAGCAGAAGCCGTGCAACCGCTGCAAAAGTAAGCAGGAACGTCTCATGCAGTTTGAAACAGTACAGCGCTGCATTACCCGCATTTCCACTCCGTGCCATAAGTGCTTTCAGCTTTAGCAGCCGAACTATGGGACCTCATTACTCGAATCGTGTCGTTGGATCCATTAAGTTATAGAGTCACATACTGCTGAGCAGCGGCTCCTTTTTAGCGAATTGCGTGATGGTGAACACCGTTCTTCGTCTCATTTTACCGCACCATCACTCGGTTCAAAGCTATCAACGCGCGCCATTCCTGACCAGCCCGGCCATCGCAACAGAATATGTTGATGGCGCGTGAAGAATGAAATGCTCTAATCCCATCTTAGGCCAATTCCAATGCACCCCTGGCGTTTGGCATTGATCTCTCCTTGCTCCCTACAAACCAGTTTTTTTCTCCTAAGCGGGTCACTGCCGCTCATGTCCTCAACGGCTATTCGACTTTGGGAAAACAACACTCAAATGTAGCTTATGCTTCAAGCAGTTCATTGACTGCACCACACACGCTCTGGTACAAGACAAAGCCGTTGGCATTATAATCACGTTAAAGACTGAAAGGGGTCTTTCAGGAGACTGAAAATATTCTGAACACCGGGCTGAGTTAACGGACCAAAAATAGAGTTATGCCGATGAACCTGCCTGTAGGCCATGCATGCACAAGCAGTGGACGAGGCAGCCGACCTTGCACATGCCAATTAAGAGCGCTGACATGATGCGCTTCGCATTTGCTGCGTTTACGTTTCGCGTCACTCCATTAGTTTGACATCCCCGTGCCTGTACATCGCTCGGCAGCAGATGAAATGGGTAAACAGGGAGCATCTTGGTCGACAAAGTGTTAGACTTTGCGTCGATGCCAATCCTATATGCTGGAAGAATGATTAGCCACAGAGCCAACTGTGGCTTTGCGAAGATGCAAGAACACAAATATGCATGCAGCGAAGATGTGTATACTCCCAGCAGGACACTGCTCATGCTGCTTTCTCGCGCGATTAACACACACATGCGTAGCCAAATCGTCGCAGATCCGCTGCTCCACCCACGGTTGGATGGCATGCTGCTTGCTGCCGGTGCCTGGAAAAAGTGAAAGATCGGTGCACGAGAGCACGCACCCGTGGTGAGCGTGATGTGCGGCTAGCAATTCCCGCATCTGTCGAACAGCAGTTTTGGGTCAGTAGCGAAGTACTGCGTTAACATGGCGGAACTCACTTGCAATTTGAAGACCGCAACTCCGAGTGCACTTACGGTGCGAAAAATACTTCAACGGATGCCCGTTGCACAATAGCTTTTCGCAGCTCCACACAGCGTGACCAGGTGCACAGAAGACATCTGAGAAACGTCCCCACATTGGAAATATGGGGAAAGCCACAGCTTAGCAATGAAGTGGCACAACACAGCAACACTAAACCCGAAACAGCAATCACAGAATACGACACTATTGCGAATCCGACAGTTGTAAACCATTCAATGCCGGAAACGTCATCGTCCACCAGCAAACGACCAACTAAGGATGGACAGCTAGTCTGGCGTTTTCGGTATTGAATGAGCCATTTGCTGCTAAGCTAGCCTAACTGCCCTATTTCTTCCAGCCTCCTTTTATCAAATCCAACGTGGCATATAGCACTCATGACTCCGTTTCTAAATGAAAAAAAATCCACCAACACAAGCGGCTCAAAACGGAATTTAAACCTCCAGGCAAGCGGTGGAACTTGGCTTTAGGCACCAACCGAGCGAAAAGATGGAACGATCCAGGAGTGTTCAAGCGCTCTGTGGCACGACGGTGCATGTTGCCCTTGTCCGTGCCTTCGATCCTTCTCCTCACCTAGGCGTGCAAGTATGTCGACACCTCTCTTGATCGCGCGCTCTTGTACAGTGTGCGCCCAGTAACAGGGCAGTTGCGAAGCCCCAGAAGCAGCAAGCACTCGTAGAAGTCGACCTCCCACCCCTACCATAAGGCCTTTATTATTTCAAGTGAGCCCCTTTATCTCAACGCAGTACTTCGGTACGGATCAAAAATTGCTTATAGAGCATTGTTAGCAGTGTATCACCGTCACCACACGCGCGTATACTCCTGCACGAAGCTGGAATGTACCCTCCCCATGCACCGACAACGTGCACCATTCCATGCACAACGCAGGCGCTGACATATTCCTACTGCGAAACCAATATCGCTCAAGATGGCATGCCTTGCTCACACTGTTTTCCAAGATCTGCTGTGCACTTTGTTAGCAAGCTTGCTGGACAAGCTGACCTGCAACAACCGCCTAAGCAGTGAGGGAGCCTACCATGGGCTATTCGGCTTCCTCTTGAATAGAAAAGGCACACACTATGGAGAAAGCAGATAAAGCAAAAACAGTGCAGATGCATAGAGTCCTTCGACGCCAACTACTGTAGATGCAGGAAGTATGTCTACAACCCTCGTGAACAGACAACACGTAAGCCTATGTCCACTCCACTCCTACCAGTAATTGACCCTGTTTCGAGTGAAGACAGTCGAGAACCGTACAGCGTAGAACGCAGGCGCACAAGCATAGCAGCAGTTCGCGTACGTGTGCTTGCTTTTGCCAAGCCAATGCCAGAGAAGTGCTGATACGCTGAGAAACAAGATATGCCACAGTGTTTCTAGGAAATTCCCAAATATTGACGCGTATACACCGGGAAAAATCCAAGGAGTGGCTACCTACCAGAAAATCGAATGCCTGAAGTACTGGCCTACAGAACATCGCAGAGATGAAGGAATATTCCACGGCCCCATAAAGCCGTCGTTTTCAGTTCCTCATAAGACGCCTGCGAGAGTCAGTGCAGCCTACGTCCAATTGCACGCTTCTCCCTTGATCGACGCAACAATGTTTTGGTTTCACAAGCACTATATCCGTGTGCAGAAAAGCTATGGTTCCACCTGAGACGTCTGGCAACTTAGTTGTAGCAGTTGGCGTAATCTCATTGACACGACTTCAACGGCTACAAGTTGAGATGGTCCAGCCGACGCATGCATGTGAAGGTCCATGAGACAAATGCTGGCAGCAGCTGCTGTGACGGGTCCACAGGTGACAGCAATGTCATGCTACACACGGGCCTGACTGCCAAGAGGAATTCAGTATTCACTATAATCGGCACAAGCCAGTGTACTGATGGCAAGCGAATTCATGGTGACTTGAGGCGCCTTCGGGAACTGCTAAACCTAACATGCCATCAAGGCTCAAACTGTAGACAATGGGGGTCATCTTCTCACGAACACACATGCATTAAGGAAGCAAGGCACTCTAACTCAAGGTGGCGGGCGCCCACGCGTCGGGTGCTGGGTTTAGTCTCTCGTTGTGCCTACAGCCGGAACACGCATCTGCCGCCTACCTTTTCAAGGAGACTTTACGGCCATGCCTTTGCATGGATAACACGATGGAACTACCAACCACGAAGGAATCCAGTTCACCAATGGTTTCAGGCTCGCATGTTGTGAAGGAACGAATTACACAACGAA